>JAXIVJ010006056.1:0-69650 GCA_036785665.1 Chirona hameri | reverse complement strand
AAAATATCGAAGCAACTTTTACAAAGGAAAGTTTTTTTTTTGTACATGAGTTTTGAAAAGGAATTGAAGCACAATGTGTATATGGAATTTTCAGACTTTGGGTATTTGGCTGCCCGAATGATGTTTTGCTCGGCGGATCCATCCATGTGACTGGGTGGATGCACTGGCGGATCCAGTGGGGGGGGGGGGGCATCAGGGGCAAATGCCACCCCACACACACACAGGAATCTGGGGGGGGGGGGGTGCATTCAATACAAGTATCCTCCCGCGCGTTCCCTGCACTGAACGTGAAAAACAATGATCTTAGGAGAAAACTTCATGAAAACGGAAGTTTTTTTCTCGAGTGATTAATTTAAACTTTGTATGTATCCCTTGCTTTCAATGATAGACAAAACAGCGTACGTGATGCAATTCAAGCAGCCCCGGTGATACTTAACCCGCGCCCCGCTGGGGGGGGGGAGGGGAGGGGCAGAATCTGCCCCCTCCCGGATTTTCTCAATAACTTAAAACTATGATAGATATCAGCGTGAAACTTCCAATACCCTATGCTGCATCAATTGTACATCTTCTGACTAAATTTCAATGATATTGATGTAGTATTTTGGGAGATAATGAAGTTTTAACGACGTCATGTCATGCCAGTTTTGGTGGAAAAACGATAAATGTTTGACAAATCGTAGAAAATAGTGTTTTGAAGAAAATTGCAAATACAAAACGTCAAAAGAAAAGAAATGACAATCTCTTAAAAATGGCTATCTCGGATGTTAAAATTTGGGGGTTTCTGTGACATTCGGATTCCCCCAAATAAAAAATAAAATTCGGGAACAAATCCACAATACTTTTGTTTTGCATTTGAAAAGTCAATTTCTTAAGCTCCAATACCACAATAAAGTGACCGGACCAAATCCGCGACGAACAAAATCGGGGTACTTTTTTCCCCACAAACAGATGCCCCCACGGAGAGAGGCTGGATCCGCTAGTGGTGTGAAAAAGATGCCCCCTCGAAGAGAGGCTGGATCCGCTAGTGGTGTGACAAAGATGCCCCCTCGGAGAGAGGCTGGATCCGCTAGTGGTGTGACAAAGATGCCCCCACGGAGAGAGGCTGGATCCGCTAGTGGTGTGACAAAGATGCCCCCACGGAGAGAGGCTGGATCCGCTAGTGGTGTGACAAAGATGCCCCCACGGAGAGAGGCTGGATCCGCTAGTGGTGTGAAGTATGGGCTTTTGTGTCATTTGAAGTACGTATGCGTGCAAGTCTGTGCTGCGTTTTATCGGTATGCTTGTATACGTATACATGTTTATATTTTGTCTTATTGTCTGTCGCTTTCTATATGCATTTCCTCTTTTAACCTGCACATGAACTTCCGTTAAGTTGGTTTACCTACACAGGAAAGCTTTTGAACTGTAAATACAACTACTTTATACAAATGTTCGCAGCTGGAGCAAGGGCCAGGTAGACGGGAACCAGCGACCGCAGACCTGAGAAGTGCTGACCCCGGAAGGATTGGATTGAAGTTGATTCGACTGATTGCTGTATTGATTGCTGGATTGATGTTGACAGGGTCGGGAAGCCGCCAGCGATAAACCTGGTATGTATCGGGAGAACGAAACAAATATAGTAATAAACGCACGGCATACAGTAAGACGGCAACATCTATGTAATACAAGAGTTCAATTGCCATTTCGATGCTTGTGGTGGCAGAATTCAGCTATTAGTTTTCATTATATTTCAGATAGACATGACCGTACTGCTTTGGTACTTATTTACAACCTTTTCGACGGATAATAATTATAGAACGGTCGTCCAATACGTACACGGCACGCCGAGCTTATTCAGTAGGGAAATATAATACGTACACGGCACGCCGAGCTTATTCAGTAGGGAAATATAATTTACTACGTCCAAAAAATAGGTACCTGTACGTTCCACCATTCCTAATAACTTCCTTCGTGCTAATAATGCAAGTGTGGGTGCAGGCAGAGCAAGGTTTCTATCTGTTGTTCGTCTGCCAATCGACATTCTGTAACGCTCCCAAACTTGCGTACCTACTGTGTAGCATTTCAATATCACTATATCAGCACAAATATCTGGTCTGACATCTTCTGCCTGGTGGCTCAACACAGCACCCTAGTGGGGTTGCGGGGAACGATTTTGAGCTCGGAACGATTAGGTATATTTAACTGTCGAAATTCTCTTACTCTTTCAGTGAGGATTTGGCTCCCAATTTCCACCAATTTCTCACTACAGATGTTGTATGGTGCAGCCTATCGATCAAGAATGTGATCCGGGTACTACGTTAGTCAGTCAGCGGTGCCGAGTTTTCTAAATGATTGGGGAGGGGGGGCGAACAGGGACGGGTCCAAGGGTTTATTACAGCGTTATATACAGCGCCACGGGTTTACCAAAACGACTGAAATCGGCAAAAAATAACACATTTCATGATTGTAAAAGAAAATGTAAGGAATAGGTACAATAAGTTTGTTTTAAATCAGTATTTAACGCAAAAATAAAGCCACACGAGTTTTGGCCTTGTGTCGGACGGTGCCTCAAACCAAAGTTTTGGCCAAGCCTCCAACCGACCAATGGCTTTCAGAATGGCCGAGAATCTCAGAATCTCAAACTGGCACAGGCCCTCTTGGGCCTGACAATGTCCCTCTTGGATAAGCCTAGGGAATTATCAGGTATTGCAAAGGTCCTCTCAGACTCCTTCTCTCAGGCCTCGCAAGGACCGTCTCAGACTAACATAAAGGTAAAGCCTTTACACACCTGCCAAGGGGCCTCTCAGACCGGACGATGGCCCTCTCAGGTCGATCGATGATCCTCTCAAAGAAGCGGATGTTAATTGATCCTCTCTTACCGACTTAACCCGGCATTGGCTGGGGTCTCAGCCGAACGCCATTGACGTGGGGGATCGTTTTTCGTCCCCCCCCTCTCTGGTAAGAAAGTGGCGATTTGTGTCCAGTGGACACAAAGCCACTGTTCAATCAGCCCTAACTAGGTACCTTGGTACTGGTAGGGTAGGTAAATACTTAGGCAAGGTAAGGTACCTACATGCCTACTTCATACTTTGGTTCATAAACCACACAGTACACTCATACCTGTTTCACACGACAAATCCCTAAAAGGTACCTACTTACTACCTACAGTGGCGCACGCAGGGGGGGGGGGGGTCAAGGGGTCAGCTGACCCCCCCCCCACCCCCTCCCCCTAAATTTCTGAGGGGCCCGTATTCTGGCCCATACCTGGCAGGGGTCCGGTCCTGGTTAGGCCTGATCGAGGCAGGGGCCCGGTGCTGGCAAAGGCGTGATATGGGGCCCGGTCAGGACGAGGGCCCTGTCCTTGTATATTATTGATGTGTGCCCGTTTCTGGTAGGGGCCCGGTCTTGGTCAGGCCCGATCGAGGCAGGGACCCGGTGCTGGCAAAGGCGTTATATGGGGCCCGGTCACAACAGGGCCCGGTCCTTGCATATTTTTAATACGGGCCCGTTTCTGGTAGGAGCCCGGTCTTGGTCAGGCCCGATCGAGGCAGGGGCCGTTTCATCGTCAATACTAGGGATGTACCTAGGGACCGATGATTTTGAGTATCCAAGCCTACCAAAGACAATCGGTAGCAGATCTCCCGAAAAAAGGACCTCTAGTTATTACGACGTTTGAAATTGTTGATGCTATCTGTTCCCCGTGCTTCTCTCATTTTAACCAAACCACAGAAAGCCTGTGCGCAGCTTCCAGACAGGTATGCAGCAACTGGTTGACACCAGGCCCTGGATCCGTTGGTTATGCCTTCCTAAGTCATGCGCGAGACCGTCTCCACATTTGCTGCGATGCTGTATGTTGTAAAGACAGTAAAAATCAGCCATGTATCGCGCCAACTGATCATACATACCTGCTACGAAAATGCCGTATCGGTTCACGGCACTACTGCGTGTTGTCATTGACTTCCTTTCGTCAACTCTCGACAGTTGTACCGCACATCAGTAGCACACGCAGTCACCTTACACGACATTGACAAGACAATTATCATGTCTCAGATCTCATGCTGTAGGGGGCCCGCTAAAAAAAGTGACCGAAATCCGCGAAGTTTCTTTTAAAAAACACGTATGGGGCCCGCACACAAGGGGCCCGCTCTTAGGGCTCTGACCTTCCCCCCCCCCCCCATGGAATCCTGCGTGTGCCTGCGTGACTAACTACCTTTTCCTGATGCTTCTTACTCATCTTACTTAGGTGTTTCAGCCTTTCAGCACATGCCTAAGATTCATATCATAATGCCCGACTAATAAGGTTACTAATAAGGTTACTTGTCAGTTGCATTTATTGCATAATTTATTTAGTTAATATTAAATAAGTATGCATTGATCGAGCGATGCGCATACGAATTGTGAGTCATTGTGAATGAATCATTCATCATTCATTGTGAATGAATCATTCATGAGCCACTCATATTAGCCGTGAGTCACCGTGAATCGACTCACCAGTGTTAATCTTGAGGGAATGAATCATTATAGAATCATTAATTATGGCCTGTGAATCACTGAATCGACGCATGCAAAATATGAATCATTGACAAGTCTGCATGTCAGGTCACGGTAAGCTCAAAGGTCAAAATTGAGATATTCGAGATGTTGGGCCATACTTTCCATCCAAAGCCTTAGATTGAGGCAATTATCGCGCAAAGTGCTCTCAAAGGTATAATACATATCTCGCATAAGCAAAAGTGAAATTGTAAGCAAAGGTCAAGGTCAACAAATGTAACTATTGGCAAGAGGCATCAGAGTCATGCGACACATGTTTTATGGGTTATTCTACACGTATAATTCGATAGTAGCAGCCATTTTCTCAATCTGACACCATATAAGGATTCCATGACAAATCTTCGTCCCGCATTTCTTCTTCGGGCATTTCTTCGTCCGCAAATCTTCGTCCCCGCATTTCTTCGTCGCGCGTTTCTTCGTCTCGCATTTCTTCGCATCCGCAAATATTCGAAGAAGAAATGCGAGACGAAGAAACGCGCGACGAAGAAATGCGCTACGAAGAAATGCTGGACGAAGAATTGTCCGGACACCCATATAAGGTCGAGGTCAGGTCACATAAGGTCAACATTTTAAATTGATAAATTTAAATAAAAAAGGCATGTTGCTTGACCAGTTTTGTCTCAGAAATACAGTGCTGGCATTTATTTGTGTGTATCTGGTCACTAAAAGTAAAACAAAAACGCAATTTCGAAATATAAAGTCATGAGTTACTCATATGTAGGGAGCCATAAGTTAGTCAAAAATAAAGATATTGCTTTTAAATTTGGTTTGGGTATTGCCCACATGTGTTTCTTCTTCCGTGTTTGTGAAAATGTTCGAACATTTTGATTTTGATGGCGTTTTTCAAACAAATAGTTTTTCTTTTGGGGAGGGAGGGTAAAAAGGAAAAGTTTCACAAATCCGAGATAGCCATTTTGAAGCCCTTGACATGTTCTATCTTTTAACGTTTTTGTATTGCATTTTGTTCAAAATATGGCATTTGTACGTCCTGCTAAAGTTTAGCTGATTTTTGTGTCAAACTCGTGTGTAGTGACGTCACTAAATCGCTGGTACACGGTCAACTGAACTAGAGACAGCTGAACCAGGGACAACGGAACCAGTGACAATTGAAGCAGTAACAACTCAGCCAGGACAACTGAGGTATTTTTTTAAGTTGACCTAACCCGGTCACCATTAATATGTTGCAAAGGGTCTTGACAGGCACGTAGCCAGGCTTTCGTCCGGGGGGGGGGGGGGGGCGGCGCCTCGAAAGGGCCCCTTCCCGAGCGTTGAAAGGGCCCCTTCCCAAGCGTTGAAAGCCCCCCCCCCCCCCAAAAAAAAAACGCATGAAAAGGCACGTTACAAGGCTGGAAAATGCAGTATGGCAGGTATGGCATGGGCCATACCAACGTTTAGGAGCTGGAGTTAGGGAACTGCCACATCAACTTTGGAACCAGCGACACGAATTTGGAATCAGCTATACCAACTTGGAATATTTGTGTTAAGCTCAACTCTTTAAACAAATTGCGCCGCGGAGCAGCGCGAAAATTTTGAGCATTATGCCCTGGGTTGCTTTCTCATCAATGCGTCCCATTGCGTATGGTGCGGACCTCTAGAATTGCTATATTGTGCGTTTAAAAGTGCGCGGAAAAAGTGCTAAAGTGAACTATTTTGCCCAATAATATAGAAAAGTAGCAACATAACACATAAATGCGCCGAGAAACTGACCGATTTTTTTCTTCCTAACCCGCATATAATTGAATTTGAATTTGAAAATTTTGGGTTTTATTCCCTGTACAACTGTATCCTTACTGTTGAAAGGCCCAAGGTCCTTCAGATCGTCTAGGGGCCCCTCTGACCTTTTCTACGCCCTTCCGACCTGTTCAGGGACTCATCTGGGAGCCGCGAAGCGAAAAGACATGATGTGGAGTGGGTGATATATATAATACAAAGAGGGCTTACTCTACAGGAAAAATAAAATCGGATCTTTCCGGTATATTGTAGCACCCTGACGAAGGGTGTTACAATAGACCTGAAAGCTCCGCTTTAATATTTGTATTGTGCAGTAAGTCCTCTTTGTATTTAATCTTCATCTGGGATCTCTACGTGCTTTGACCCTTCCGGTCTCACCAGACTCCTCTGACCTTCCAAGAAGCCCCTCTTGTGTGTCAAGGGGCCCATTCGGTCTGTTCAGAGGTCCTTCCGACCTGGCCAGGGACTGCACTGGCTGCTTTGTCGCCCTTCCGACATGCTCAGGGGCAGGGGCGGCGGATTGCGGGGCGCAGGGTACCCAAAATCCCCCTCAAATGAAAATCCTGGGGAGGGGAAGGGTCATGTTGCCCCCAGATTGAGCAGGCTAAAATCTGGGGGGGGGGGGGGGGCAAAACTACCCTTTGCTCCCCAGGATTTTCGACTGGGGGGAATTTTGGGTACCCTGCCCCCGCAATCCGCCGCTCCTGCTCAGGGGCCCCTCCGACCTGCCCAGGGGCTCCTCCAGTCTGGCTAGGAACTCATCCGGCATGTTCAAGGGGCCTTCCAACCGGCCCAGGGACCCTTTCGGTCTAGCCAGGGGCCCCTATGACTTGCACAGGAGCCCCTCCGATCGGCCCAGCGACTCTTCTGGTCGGCCTGCGCCGGCTTTGTCGCCCTACCGACATGCTCAAGGGGCCCTCCGACCTGCCCTGGAGCCCCTCCGTGCTGGCCAGGGGCCACTTCGGCATGTTCAGGCGCCCTTTATACCCGCCCAGGGGTCCTTTCGGTCTGGTCAGGGGCCCCTCCGATCTGCGCAGGGACCCTTTTAACCTTCCAGGGGCCCTCTGGTCTCTCCAGGGGCCCTTTAACCTTATAAGGGGCCCTTCCAACCTAGCAAGGGACTGCGCTGGCTGCTTTGTCGCCTTGCGACATGCTCCGAGGGCCCTCCGACCTGCCCTGGGGCCCCTCCGTGCTGGCTAGGGGCTCATTCGGCATGTTCAGGGACCCTTCTGACCCACCTAGGGGCCCTTTCGGTCTGGTCAGGGCCCTTCTGACCTGCACAGGGGCCCTCCAACCTGCTCAGGGGCCCTTATGGCCTGGCAAAGGACTGCGCTGGCCGCTTTGTCGCACTGTCGACATGCTCAGGGGCCTCTCAACCTGCCCAGGGGCCCCTCTGTGCTGGCTAGAGGCCCATTCGACGTGTTCAGGGGGCCCATTTGACGTACTCAGGGGTCCAACTGACCCGCTCAGGGGCCCTTTCTGTCTGGCCAGGGGCCCTCTGACATGCACAGGGCTCTTTTGAACGTCCAAGGGGCCCTCTGGTCTTTCAGAGAGGGCCCTGGTGGCCCTAAAGGACCTCTGAAGTCCTCTAAACTCTCTTAAAGACCACGCTTCGTGTAGTAAAGAGCCTATGATACCGTGTTTTGCGCGGTCTCGTCGACCCTTTTCGGCGCGCGCAGCGCGCCGAAAAGGGCCCTCGCGCGGCAAAAAGGGCCCTCCTGTCCTCCAGGGGGGGGGGGGGGGGGCGGCCGCCCCCGCCGCCCTCCCCTTGGCTACGTGCCTGGGTCTTGACGAGACAAACACGATGGTGCTAAAATGATTGCGCTATGTTTAAAGGAAATAGTTCACCTTGGAAATTTTGTACCAAACACGATTTTATTATATTTTTAATACAATTTATTTTTATACTGTCAAAAATGGCCTTATATCGCGCCGATTCAGGACAGAAGGCCGTATATTTTTATTGTTTATCAAAACTATATGCATACTCTCTGAGTCAGAGTCCTGACGTCACGCGAATGTAAACAATGGTTCAGCCAATCAGATTCGAAAGTAGTCGCGTAAAGATAGACTCGCATTGGAGATGTGCCAACCGGCGGCCGGCGATCGTTTGCTAGCACCAGCTGCAAGCTGATTGGCTGATGGTATAGCCTCTGCCAGGGTTAGAACCAGTACAACATTCTTTCGCCAGCACCGCATTCCTTCGCCAAAAACTCAAATATATTCGGCTGGAGTCTTTTCAGTCAAGAAAACTTGCAGATAGGGTTTCCCAACACGGGCTACAAAACTGCTATCTCAGTTTAAAACTAATGTTGAAGGTGAACTATTTCCTTTAACTGATAAGAAGTTATTCACGAAAACCTTTTTGGAAGAAAATGCCATCGTGACATTTGGTGTCCTCTGGAGCCTAAACTGTTGACCCGAGCTAAAATTTCAGAACACCAATGGCGATCGCATTTTTCATGACTGTACCTGTCAGATACCGCGAACTATGTCAATTATCTGTATTCTCGAACACAACCTTCCCCGCCCGCGGCCGCCACACAACTCCCCCAGCCGAACCCCGCACCGCCGGCTCGAGAACAGGAATCCAGCCGGCAGTGCACGTGCGCCGCACGTCGGATGCACCTCCCGCCCGCTGAACTGCAGACGCAACCCAGGCACGGTAAGTCCAGAGGCCATCAGTAACTACATTAGTAACTACACTCCTCCCTGATCATCATGATCACAACACCATCGCCTATAAGGTAGCTTGCGGACGCGCTGGCTACGTCTAAGAACAGGAGCCGGTGCTACAGTTCTTCCAGCAGGTAACTGAGCAGCCTCTGCAGACCGCGGTACTGAATTATCAGCCCCCGATCTCGGAGCCTCAGACGAACTCGTGACTTCCACAGTACACGGCGCCCGCACATCAGCCTGCGGCATTGGCGCATCAACAATCAGTGGAACATCGGCATCTGCGCTGATTGGCGCCGCAGTATCTACGTCTGCTTGCTCGTTACAGGGCGGCGCTTGTTGCACGCAGCGCCGCAGGTCCCTTACATGTCGCGGAACCCCATCCACGTCAACAACCTGTCGTGAGACCAGACCTGTCACCGTGCCGCGTTTTGATCGTTCTGAGCACCGAGTGCCGCGCTGTCTTACCCACACAGCATCGCCGACCGCGAATGCGTCCCCTCCCACTGTCGGAACTTCAGGCTCCTCCGATCCGGGCTCGAACTCCGGCGCAGCGGAGTCGGACTGATCGCCCTCGGGTCGCACACAGTCTCTGATCGTATAACGGTAAATTCGACTGGCGGGGCTACTAGCAGCCGCCTCGCCGTCACGAGGCGACACGTTGTACAAATGCACTGCCTCGTTAACGGGACACCGTTTCCTCGCGGCGATGACCTTGACTGTGCGGTGATTGCGCTCGACAATCCCATTACCGCTTGGCACGTGAGCAGCTCGGAACCGCAGCGACACATTCCAGCGAACAGCAAAGGTCCTAAAGTCGCGGCTGCGGAACACAGTACCATTGTCGCTCAAAAGCTCAACAGGCGCCCCCCGCTCACAGAACACCTCCTCAAGCGCCCGAACAACGCTACCGCAGTCCTCGCGGCGCAGTGGCCGCCACAAGCTGTAACGGGACGGTCCGCAGTCCACAATGGTCAGGTAATGCTGGCCGTGATAGTGTGTGATGTCAATCGCGAGTCGCTGCCATGTCTCTGGTACGTCCAGCGTCCCGTGACGCCACTTCACGGGTGCCGGGTCAATCGCGCGACACACATCACAGTCCAGCACCGCGGCCCGCGCCTGAGCTCGCGTCACAGTCCGCCCGATATAGCGCCGCGCGAAATACAACGTTCGTCGGACACCGGGGTGACCAGCGCTCACGTGCACCTCGGCCACGGCCACTGCACTCACGCCTCGCTCGGCCGCAGACGCCGCACTCGCACCGGCGTCTCGCTCGGCCACAGCCGCTGCACCCACAGCTGCTGCATGCTCGGCCACAGCCGCTGCACCCGCGTCTCGCTCGGCCACAGACGCCGCACTCGCACCGACGCCTCGCTCGGTCGCAGCCGTTGCACCCGCGTCTCGCTCGGCCACAGACGCAGCACGGACAGCCGGCTGAATGTTCACCGTCGAGCCGTCACGCACTCGCACACGCTCAGCCTGGCTGAGCCACGCTCGAGGCACACGCGTTAGAACATCAGCGCGGTTCTACGCCGATCGGACCAGCACCACCGACAGGTCAAGTCCGAGCTCGCTGGCCAGCTGGCGGATGATCTCAACACGGCGTCTGATGAGCATCTCGCCATGCGCTTTGGTGCGGAGGCGAGCACGGCCAGTCAGAGCATCATCCACCCAGCGGTGCACGGTTGCCGAGTCCGTCCGCAGCTCAATGACGCGCATGCCCCAGGCCACAGCCAAGTTTACACCACGGATGGCCGCGTCTAGCTCGGCCATATTGATGTGCGCCGACACGTCACTGCGCAGCCAGCACGCGTCCTCGACGACACCGCCATCTGGCAGCTCCACGACAACGCCCGAAGCCAGCGAGCTGGCGTCAGTCCACACAATCACTGCATCGCCACTCACGTCCCATCGGCCCTTAGCGGGGTCGTTGGCCTTCACTCTGGCTATCAGCTCCTCAACCAGCCGCGGCACGTTCTCCTCCTCGACGGGATCGTCCCAGCCGTTCGTCACTTCATTGACCAACCGCTTGACGAACGAGGCAGCCGGGCGGAGCCAGCCGCACACCGGATGGTGGCTGGTCAGCTGCCCGCAGATGGAGAACACCTTTCGCTTCGTCAAGGGCTTCGTCACGTCCTTGATCTGATTGTCTCTGCCCCATCTCAGGTCTCCAGTCGGCTCCCCCCAGACCCTCAGTCCGAGGATGCGAGCGCCGTCCTTCGCCCGCTCCGGGGTTTTGCTCTCGAGCCCGTAGGCTCGGAGATGCTCGGTCACTTCAGAGGCAGACATCTTGGCCTCGTCCACCAGGATGTCATCGACGTACGTCGAGACAGCTGCCGCGACGCGCGAGTCCTGTGCCACGGCCGTGTCCAGCACCGTCTGCATGACTGACGGCGCAACGTTTAGTCCGAAGCCGAGCCGAGTCAGCGCGAACCTTTTCCCCCTGAACCAGACGGTCTGGTACGGCCAGAGAGCCTCCTCTACGTGGACCTGCAGAAACGCCTTCTTCAAGTCCAGCAGCGCCACGCCAGCCCCCATCTGTCGCCACCTGCGCAACCGCTCTGCGCAAACGTCCGCGTCGGCCGTGAAGGCCGTCACATGGCGATTCAAGGATCTAAAATCCAAGACCGGCCGCACTTTCGTCCTCTGCACTACCGCCATCAACGGTATCGATCCCTTGGGCGGACCCAGCTGTCTCTCATCGTACTCTCGCAGCCAGCCATCCTTGATCCAGTTGTCCAGTTCCGCTTCGTACTCGGCGCGCGCCTCCGCCGGCACCGGGTACTCGTCCACCGTGCTGAACAGCTCACTCGGCGGGCTGCCCCCGGTCCACTTCCATGACACTACCCAGCGCCGCTGGGTCGGGTCAAATGTCACGCAGAAGTCCTCCTTCTCGACTTTCAGTTCTCCCGTCGGCTGCGGCTCATCGGCAGCGGCAACACACGCCGTACTCGCTTCCTCGCAGACAAACTGCACGTCAGAGGGCGAGCGGACAGTCACTCCCCCTAGAGCCTGGACAGCGTCCATCCCCATTATCACGCCAAACCCGAGGGGTTTTTCTCTGACCACCAGGGCGCTCACCACCACTGCCCGGCAGCCTGGCACAGCGAGCTGAACGTCCCCAGTGCCCGCACACTCAAGCTGCTGGCCGCTTACAGTCACCACGTGCACTGTTCGCCTCCGCCACCGACGGCACACTGACCCGTGCACCAGCGTCCGCGTGCACCCAGAGTCAATCAGCACGGCACACCGTGCTCCGTCGATGTCCAACTCTCTCACCGGTAGCGCGCCAGTAAGATCCCTCAGCCCCGAGAGGAGGCCGGCGCAGGTGCCTCCTCTCGCTCCCCGTTTGGGCAGCGGGCGGCGATATGTCCCCATGCCCGACAACGGTAGCACTGAAGGGCGGGTGGATCACCTCCGCGTGCCGGGGACGGGCGCGAGCCGCCATCTGCAGCCGGCTGCCACTGCCGGCCTCCGAAGCGTCGGTCACGTGGGCACTCGCGGGCGATGTGTGTGAACTCCCCGCAGGTAAAACACGGGCCTCGCCGCCTGCCGCCACCGCCTGGCGGCGCCACTGGCCGCCTCGCGCCAGCCAACATGGCGGCCGCATCTGACTCTTCGCGTAACACGGCGCGTGCCCGGTCCGTGAGGTCGTTCAGGGAAAGCGAATCTACTCGCGCTCCCGCCCTCAACACCTGCTTCACAGCTCCCGGTAGCCCCGCCACGAACGCACAGCAGAGACCACCTTCGCTGAGCCCCCCGAACAGGGACGCGAGCTGCTGGAGCTCCGCGAGGAAAACATCTACCGATTCCCCCGCCTCGAGCTTACGATCCATGAAACGTTCATAAGCCGTTAACTTATCGAACGCAAAGGCCCTCTTCAACGCACCTTTTATCTTCTCTGGATCCTTCTTATCTGCTGCTGGCAACTGCCGGTATACTGACAGCGCGCCTCCCTTCAGTCTCAACGGTATGACGACTTCCTGTCGCGTCTCCGCCTGCTCTTCGTCACGCCGAGAAAGCGTGCAGACCATCTCCAGTTTCTCGATCCATTCCACGACATTTGCCCCGTCTGATCCATCAAATTCGGGTATCAACTTGACATCGAGTCCTGCCATAACGCCGAAATAGCTTGTACCTGTCAGATACCGCGAACTATGTCAATTATCTGTATTCTCGAACACAACCTTCCCCGCCCGCGGCCGCCACACAACTCCCCCAGCCCAACCCCGCACCGCCGGCTCGAGCACAGGAATCCAGCCGGCAGTGCACGTGCGCCGCACGTCGGATGCACCTCCCGCCCGCTGAACTGCAGACGCAACCCAGGCACGGTAAGTCCAGAGGCCATCAGTAACTACATTAGTAACTACAATGACCTTTCTATTTCTTTTTCCGTTTGTTCCTAGCTATGATACTTCCCAAGATATTTGGGGGTTTCTGGAGTAAAGTCCTATACTTGGAAAATTTGACCTTCGATGACCTCTGGTGACCTCAATATTGACCTAAGCCAATAACGATTGCAATAGTTTCGCCATGATTTTTAAAGAGCTATCGAACGGTGTTTTTGGATTCCGCCCACTCTCCATAGGAGCTGAGTTAGAAGGGTGGCGTTCAGACGCCCCACTGGTCACTGGTTTCAGTTCAGTTGTCACTGGCCCAGTTGTCCCTGGTTCAGTTGACAGACAGGGAACCAAATACGACAGGGAATAAAATAAATATAAAAAAAGGCGTGCATAATCGTTTTCGTTCTGCCAGTACAGCAAAGAAGCTGCTTTGGAGGGGCCAAAGCCCAGTCACAATTCTAAAAAAATAATCGGATTTCGCTTTTTCATGCATAAATAAATAGGTGATTTAAAAGAAACTTCCCTTCGTAAAAATTGCGCAGATTTGCATTCAAATTAGGAAATGCACCATTTTTGGCCGACTTCAGCGATTTGGGAGGCTGGACCTTCGGGCTCCTTGGATACGCCAGTGGCCAGAAAACATTGGGGGGGGGGGGGCGAGAGCACCTTTGGGGACCGAACTCAACATGGGGGGGGGGGGGCGCGAGGGCCATTCCAAAAGTATATAAATCGACACCTATTTACTGTACCTTATATCAAGTTATCTAAGGGCGGAAAGTATTGGGGGGGAGCACGTCATGTGGGGGGGGGGGCTCCGGCTGGACTCAACATTGGTGGGACCGAGGGCCCCCACAAAAATATATAAATCGACACCTATGGGTAGTCTACCAACGAAGCCGGGTCACCACCCACTAATCGAATACCGGATGTCTGACAAAGATCGTATGGCAGACGATCGTAGAAACGATGTTCTGGGTAAATGTAAGACAACTGATCTTAGGAATATCGTCTCGAAAGACTGCGAAACAAAATCGTAGAGATGAAAAACCGTTAAGTAAAAGGTGTGATTAATAATAAAATATCAAGTATGTTCCTCGCATAAGCACTAAACTCTAAAACGGTGTGATTAGCCTAACCTCACGTAACCTAACCATCCGGTCGAACTCTCGCTAATTCATTGTTATGCGATACGACCTCAATCCCACGCATTTTTGCATACCATCATATTCATATGATCGTTAACTGAAAGCGATGTGACGACTCTGGAAGTCTAGATGTGGAACTGAGGTGGACATTTATTGACATTTTCAGACCGCAAGTCCAATAACTCACGTGACATCATATGGTTCGTGCACGTCATCCCATCATAACATCACAGCCCACATGGCCCAACTGGATGCAACTGGTGCGGTGAAGTCAGGGTGGGTGGCGGGTGCACCAATTGAAATGCTCAAGCACAAGGCGATCGTAACCAGATCAATGCAAGTGTCGACAAAGCATTACTGATATATTGGAATTTTGTAGAATACACAGAGAATAGCAAACAGAACGATGAAACGTTATCAACTTAATAATGCAACTCAGACTTGTCGTTTTGTATCGACCACAATCTGAACAAACCAGGTTACGAATGTGGACAAACATCATATCAGTGACGAAAATATATTTCTGCGACAAATAAGAACGTCACTTAATCACACGCCATTTCCATTCTCATTCATTCAGCTTTGGGGCGCAAAAGAAACCTACAAAACACTGCAGCAGGTACACATCATTCATCCCATTCGACAACTATTCACGGCGTACCATCACTGGCAAAAACATGGCCTCGATTCAGCCATTTCTCATTCAGTAAGCTGATGTACCGCCTTCTACCGTGCCAGTATCAGCTGACTGAGCAGAATGCCGGTGGCCACGCCGACGTTCAGTGATTCCACACCGTCCACCAGATGTCTCTGAGGTGGCACGGTCCACGGACGACAGAGACTGGCCAGAGACGGGTCCACTCCGCGACCCTCGTTACCTGGGCGAAGGTGGGCTGGTCAGGTGGGGTAGCGAGGCATACAGTGGACGACAGAGACTGGCCAGAGACGGGTCCACTCCGCGACCCTCGTTACCTAGGAGAAGGTGGGATGGTCAGGTGGGGTAGCGAGGCATACAGTGGACGACAGAGACTGACCAGAGACGGTACACTCCGCGACCCTCGTTACCTAGGAGAAGGTGGGATGGTCAGGTGGGGTAGCGAGGCATACAGTGGACGACAGAGACTGGCCAGAGACGGGTCCACTCCGCGACCCTCGTTACCTAGAAAGTGAGATGGTCAGGTGGGGTAGCGAGGCATACAGTGGACGTCAGAGACTGGCCAGAGACGGGTCCACTCCGCGACCCTCGTTACCTAGAAGGTGGGATGGTCAGGTGGGGTAGCGAGGCATACAGTGGACGACAGAGACTGGCCAGAGACGGGTCCACTCCGCGACCCTCGTTACCTGGAAGGTGGGATGGTCAGGTGGGGTAGCGAGGCATACAGTGGACGAGTCAGGCATGCATCTCATACGTAGGCTCGAGAGGCAGTTGACACATCTAAGCGACAGGAGGTATGGACATTCCATAAGACAACGATACATTGTTAATTTGACGCCATCATACCTCAGTTTCCGACCGAACTATGTATTCCCAGTTACCTCAAGCGCGACATCAAGCTGCGTGAGGCTTGATATTGACGACAGCAGCAAATAAATGCGAATGTGTGACTTAAACTTATTTTAATTAATTACTGAAATATAGACCAATATTCTTTTACATGGATATAGACAATTACAATGTTGTTACAGTCATCTTTTGAAAATGTCCCAGGTTACCTTTCCCCAAGCACTGCCATGGTCAATCGCAAACTCATACAGCTGGATCTGGGGAATTTGGGGCTTAATCCCCCCCCCCCCCCCAGATAACCCCGATATAATTTTCGGTCAAAATCTACGATGTTATATTGATATACACTAATTGACATGTCGTGGAATGCCTGCAGTGCCGCTGCGCCAGACTAACATCACTCAAACTACCGACGCTGCGCCCCAAAACGACGCGACCATCCACAGTTAACTGAGCCTGACTGCACGAGCCTCTGCACCACCGACCCCTTTCTGTCGCGCCGCCGTACGTCACGTGCCGCCATTGTCTGCCAATCGGCGGCAATTGAACAAGTGGGCAGTACATCCTCCCTGCACGGGATGGACGGACCGGCACAGCACCGCTGCGCTCCTAGTCTCCCATCCCCGGCAGGCGCAGCAGCGCAATTCTCCAGCGATTAATCCAAAGAGAAGACACGTGGCAGCGGAGCGATAAATCCGCCAATTAATGCTCGTAGGGAGGGGAGCTTACAATGCTTTGTGTGGCTTTCGGTCGGTGGCCATGCCGCATTTAGCAGCAATAGCCCCATGAATCTACATTGCACATAAAATGTGTGTACTATACACAGCATCGCTGGGGTCTGTAGAGCGTTGGAAACAGTCCAGTGTCCTAGCATTGGAAAATTTGGGTGGAAAATGACACCCTATGGATACTATTTGTCCACTCTTTTTCCCGAGTTTTACAGTGAATTTTCCACTCTTTATTTTAAAATGTATTGGATAGTGGGAAACCTGATACTGATTTATGGATGTAATGCCAGGGACAGCCTGTGGATGGAGACAGGTAACAATTGGCATAGGTAATAACCAATTTTGGTGATCAGGTAATTGGGTGATAAAGCCTGGTACATATGCTTTTAGGTTGAATTTTCCACTCTTAATACTTATTTTTAGTCAGAATTTTCCACCCCGCACCCCAGCTCCAAAGCAATTCTGGGAGCCTGAAACAATCCCGAGTCGTCCACCTACCTACTACCAGCAGCGTGTCTGTATCTGCGCTGATGTCTCCCGCGCTGTGGCCGTCCCCGTCAGCTGCGACGCCCGCCGCCAGCAGCTGCCAGCGTCGGCTGGCGAGCAGCTGCAGCAGCTGTCGGCAGCTGTCGGCCGGCACCGAGTACACGGGAAACACCTCCAGCGTGCCGGCACTGGCCTTGCTGACCGTCGGCGACAGCGGACAGCTGGCGGGCACACGAGACGAGACATCGCAATTGTCAGACACCATCAGACACGGGGCAGTATGACAGAGTAGCCGGCAGCTGTTAGTGAGCTCCGTGACAAGATAGAACTTCCCCGGACAAAATATCCAGAACTAAATCTTGAAAGCAAAATAATGAAAACGAAACGTGGACAACACAATATCGAAAAGTAGAACGCAACATGTCGCTGATGCAAAAAATTGAGTCTCAAAACAAGGAATGTTCCAAATATCGGGTCACAACAGCAGATACGAATATCGAGTAGGTAGAAGGATTTAGTGGACGAAGTGAAGGTGCCGTCATGGCAAGTTTCGGCGGAGTCATAGATTAAGCATGACGGCTTATAGGATACATAGGATAGGATGGTTTCGTTAGGATGGTTCATAGAATAGTTTCGAGGTGAGATTGGTCACTGTCATGGCGAGGAATCTCTCATAATATGCGATGATGGGATATTTGTGGCTATTTGAAACGACGCGGATGACGATGATTTAAGGGTGCCGCAACAAGAAAAGAAAAACGACACACATATTTGAAAAGTAGAACGAGTTTATGCTTTCTTTTTTTAAAGCAGTGTCGTAGAGATATGCAAGCTGCGTGAGAATGACAAACGCTGTGCCATGCTCACGGTTAAGAACTTCATGGACATACAAAGGAGCAATGTTAGCAGGCGTAGACAACAAACTATCATCAAATAATATTTAGTTGTGACGCAGTTATTGCCCTTCGGACTTTTACGACACACCAGCGATCACTCCGTCAGTAAACCAGATGCCTTTTACGACACACCAGCGATCACTCCGTCAGTAAACCAGGTGCTATCAGTGGCTGACCTGTTTTTATCTGGTATGATGACGGCGTCAACGCCCAGAAAGTAGCTGGAGCGGATGATAGAGCCAAAATTCATCGGATCATGAAGCTGGTCCAGCAGGAGCCACACCCGGCGTCGGTGGGTGGGACGCTCGCTAACTAGAGCTGCCACCTCAGGAGGGCCGTCCTCTGCCCGCTGCTCTGGGTCAGCTGTCATCCTGCCAGGCGGCCCAGTCTCTGGCGACTTCTCCTCAGACCCTGCCGAGACTGGCAGCCGACGATCTGTGTCATCTGCGCCCGGCGTTTCGCTCTCGCCCTCAGACTTTGTCACGTCCGCTTCTACAGACCCTAAACCAGGAGCCGCTGCCTGCTGATCCTCCGCCTCAGCTGTCAACGGCGGACCGCTTGCCAGCGGTGGGCAGCCTGCCTGTGCCAGCAGTTCGTCTATAGGCCGCGGCAGCAGCGGGGTGACGCGTGCACACACGCCCTGGTGGACCCCGGTGCCGGCGGCGATCCGGTCCAGCTGCGCGACCGGCAGCGGCACGGCGCCGATGCCGCGCACCGCGCACTCAGCCAGCAGACGCGACAGCCGGCCGTCCGCTGGCCCGGTGTCGGCACGGTGGTAGACGCGGCGGACCTGACGTCGGCCGGACGTTAGAGCAAGAGAGACTGGGTGCAGGCCGTACAGCAGCTGCTCGTCGCCAGGGGCGTCCTGCGCTGGCTCAGACTCAATGAAGCCAAGTTTCTCCTTTTTGCGAAGACGCTTGCCGCGCGGCTTGTCGCGGGGCCGGTCGTGGGTGCTCTGTGAAGGGGATGGTGGCAGGTTTTGGCGAGGCCTCTTGTGCTGTGGGTTGCTGGGGTTCTGAGCCCAGTGTGACTGAGGATCATGAACTTTGTGGCTTGGTCTATGGTTCTGTCCTGATGACTTCTTGGAAGGCCTTGAAGAGCTGTGCCATTGGCTTTCATTTGAGTCCCAGTCATTGTCCGGCTTGTTCCAGCTGGTGCTCCTGGAATCCCTCTTCCCAGAGTCCTGCTCATTCCATCTGCTCTTGCTGTGCTGTTTCCAATTGTCTCTGTCAACCCTGCCAAAACCACCCTGGTTTTCCCCATCAACCCTCTTCCCAGAGTCCTGCTCATCCCATCTGCTCTTGCTGTGCTGTTTCCAATTGTCTCTGTCAACCCTGCCAAAACCACCCTGGTTTTCCCCATCAACCCTCTTCCCAGAGTCCTGCTCATCCCATCTGCTCTTGCTGTGCTGTTTCCAATTGTCTCTGTCAACCCTACCAAAACCACCCTGGTTTTCCCCATCAACCCTCTTCCCAGAGTCCTGCTCATCCCATCTGCTCTTGCTGTGCTGTTTCCAATTGTCTCTGTCAACCCTGCCAAAACCACCCTGGTTTTCCCCATCAACCCTCTTCCCAGAGTCCTGCTCATCCCATCTGCTCTTGCTGTGCTGTTTCCAATTGTCTCTGTCAACCCTACCAAAACCACCCTGGTTTTCCCCATCAACCCTCTTCCCAGAGTCCTGCTCATTCCATCTGCTCTTGCTGTGCTGTTTCCAATTGTCTCTGTCAACCCTGCCAAAACCACCCTGGTTTTTCCCATCAACCCTCTTCCCAGAGTCCTGCTCATCCCATCTGCTCTTGCTGTGCTGTTTCCAATTGTCTCTGTCAACCCTGTCAAAACCACCCTGGTTTCTCCCATCAACCCCTGTTCTCCATTTACCTATCATGTTCCTATTGTACTTCTTGGCATTGTTTACACCACTTTTTCCACCTGAGGCTTCATGCATATCATGCTGGGCAGAACTTGACAATCCTCTGTCCCAATCATTGGAGCTTGCAAAGTCAGCCTGCCTGAACTGTTCATTATTTCTCTTTAAATCATTATTGGGCAGAATTTGTACATCTTGATCAGATTCAGCTGACTGGTTAGACTTGGCATCAGGAAGTTTAGATTTTTTCCCAAGGGTCAGCACAGATGAAAACGTTGAGCAGCTGCGATAACCCAGATTGCATAGCAAGCGAGTACACATGTCTATGAAGCAAGCCTGAAAAAGAAGAAAAAATGTTAAGCAGATCTCAGTTGGGCAAACTAGGGGGAGGCAATCAAAAAAGTTGATTGATCAAAAAGTTGATCGAAGTGGGCGGAGCAATTCGTGTATTTAGTAATAAATCCACCTCAGTGGCTTTTCATTATTACACGTCATGATACATAAGGGTTGAGATGGGCTCACAAATACATGCACTCAAATACACATTTACAGTTCACACATCAGATCGCAACACACGCACAATACCACCAGAACTCATGACCATCCAAGTTACGTATGCAAACCGCGCTGTGCCATGTGTTGCTTCAGTTGTCTGAAAGCCGTAGGCGTATTGTGTGGTGCAAATGACAGTTGGTTGTAGGAGAGCACCGCACTGTAGCTGAGTGTTTTGCGACCGGTTTCAGTTCTTATTTGTGGCAAGGTGATTGAAGTTGAGTTCCTGGTTCCGTGGGTGTGACGTTGATCGCCGGTTTCTCCTATGGTGTCAGAGAGTGCTCCAGGTAGTCCAGTAGCAATCACATTATGGACCGTACATAACCTGTGATAGTACGTCAACTCACCGGCGCTCATCCATCGCAAATATCGGAATACATCAGACACGTGATCGTACCGACGCCGTCCGGTGACCACCCGAGCACAGAAGTTCAGGATCTTCTGCACCCTGCGCATTTGAAGCTCGCCACACGTACCGTAGACAGATATTCCGTACCTCACAATTGATATCACGAGGCCCTGGACGATCGGTATCATGGCAGATCTAGGGATAACATGTCTAGCGTGGTTGAGGGCCATCAACACACCCGTACACTTCCTAGTCATGTTGTCAATATGCGACTGGTAGTTTAGATGACGATCCATGGTTATACCGAGGTTTTTGATGACACGACTGTCCTGCACAGATGAGCCACAAAAGCTAATCACAACAGGTGGCATATTCCTGAGCATAGCAGGGGTACCTAACACAACCATTTGAGTTTTGGCAGCATTAACTTTCATGCCATTTGCACAAAACCACTGATACAGCCATGACAACGCGTCTTCCATAGTCCTGACCAGTAACTTAATATCACTTTTCTTCCCGCTAATCAAGAGCTGGGTGTCATCAGCGAATTGTACAACCGTCACACTATCGGGTACATAGTGGCTCAGCTCATTCGCATACAGCATAAACAGTATACAGCTCAGAGAACCCCCCTGAAACACACCAATATTGTTAGGCTTGGTCTGAGAGAGGGCCCTGCTGTCGCCAGTCCTACTTCGCAGCTGTACCTGTTGCGTATGGCCGGTGAGGTAGCTATGAAACCACCGGTTGTTGATGCCGTACAGAGATAACTTCTGCAGAAGCTCTTCATGAGGCACTACATCAAAACACTTGGACAGATCCAATAGAACAAGAATCGACACATCACCGCGGTCCATCGCTCTAAGTACTCTATCTGTGACAACGTGCAGCGCTGTCTCAGTCGAATGGCGCCTTCTGTATCCGTGGTGCGCGTCAGAGAGGAGGTGGCAGTCTTCAAGGTAAGTAACGAGTTGGTTTTGCACAACACGTTCGACGATTTTCATAGCAGCAGGTAGAATGGAAATAGGCCTGGTGTTCTTGGGTTCACTTGAGCCTTTGCCCTTAGGCACTGGCGTCACAAGAGCGTGTTTCCACGACTGAGGGATGTCGCATGTTATTAGACATGTGTTGACAATATTGAGTAAGGGATATCCGAGCCCTGTGAAAAATGTCTGGATCATACGGACACTCACGCCATCAGTTCCAGTTGAAGTGGATCCCTTCATGCCAAGAACAGTAGAATACAAGGTGTCAATATCGATGGGCAAAACCTCAAACCGGCTGCTGCAGACACGCGGCAGCCTGATCGGGAGTGGGCTGGTCGGTGGCGGAACAGCAGCAGCGGTGGTCGGCCCGACAGACACGTAGTAATTGTTAAGAGCGTCAGCTGTGATGTTTGGCATGTTTGGGGATTGTGAATTGGTCCCGATGAGTGGTCGCAACACGCGCCACAGATCGTGAGGTTTCGCATTGGCGAGTTCACGTTGAAAATGCGCATCACAATCCCTGCGAATTGCGGCGCGGCACAGCCTGTTAATTTCTTTGTAGTCAGGTGACCTACGTCGGATAGACTGTTGCCGGCGATCAAGAAGTGATCTCGTGTCTGAGGTAATCGGTGGCGCCCCTGTCGGTCGAGAACGAACACGTCTGACAGGTGCGACTGTGTCTAGGATGGTCAGAAAAATTCGCAGGAAGACCTGCCATTTTTCAGTTGTGCAGTTAGTTTGAAGGATATCAGACCAGTCTTGGTTTGCAAGTCGGTCATTAAGTTCTTCGGTGTCGATGGATTTGAGGTTGCGACATAATGTGACACGGCTCGAGCGGACCGAGTGACCACCAGGACGTACTACGAAACGAGTAATATCATGTGGACTTCCGTAGTGACACCTCGTGACTCCGGATCGCTTCACACGAGCAGGAAAGGTGGTGGCCACAATGTCGAGAAGACTCTGTGCCGGTCTATATGTCGGATTGATACAATTGCAAAGTTGAAGCGAATAGTTGGTTAGCAACTGACTGAGTAAGTTGCCAGGACTACCCGTTGTTACGCCACGCTTCAGAAGGCAGCAGTTCATGTCACCTGCGATGACAATGTCAGACCGCGGAAAATGCACAGACATGTGCTGCAGCTGATTTTCAAGATCATCAAGATCAGCTGAAATTTGGGTTATAGTGTTCTTAGGAACGCGGTAGACAGATGCTATCAACATATCATGTTTGCCGGTATGCAGGGAAATCCATACAACTTCAAGATTGGACGTCACTATGCCTGTCTCGGGCGTAGCTAAGGCTTCGAAGCTAATATTCTCACATATTAATATGGCAACGCCACCATGCCCATTGGGAAGCCGTCTGCGATCAGCCCTATCACCTCTAACAAGATTGTAACCAGCTACAGATACAAGGCGGTCAGGCGTGTTAGGTGTCAGCCATGTTTCTGAGAGACATACCACGTCAAAATGCCCTAATATGGGCATGCAATCAATATTTTGATTGGTTTTGGTACATCCCCACACTGAAACGTGTCATGTACATCGAAAGAAAGCCTATGTACATCATATGTTTGTTAGAAAAGAAAGAAAAATTATTGATCTACAAAAATAGTGTTGTTCCAGTATCCACTGACTGTGTCTGTCTTTCTGAATACAAATAAAAAGTATTTCCTAAATTCATCAAATCGAGGTCATTCGTTATGCTTCCTAGTGAACTAATTATTTATCAGATGACTCCATTTGGATTAGTTATTAATATTATTTGATTTCAGCTTGCTTTTCCAGTATAACATTAACAATAAAATTAACATTAGCATTATAACATTTTCAGTATAAGTTAACATAATCAATATATTGATTAGCCAGCTGTTTGCACAATCAAAAAGTTGATCGCCGCCGTAATTTTCAGATGCCCGTAATCAATTTGTTGATTGCCGTAGATCATCGAATGCACGTTCATTTATTTTTTATTTTAAGTAGCTTTCATATAATCTGCATAGTTTCATATTTTTACTTGCTGATTCTGTGGTTCTGGGTTTATTTCATCACTTGATTATTCAAATATTGACGGGTTACTGAAGGTCTGCAAGCATGCCCTTATAAGGGCATCGCTCCGCCCACTTCGATCAACTTTTTGATTGCCTCCCCGTAGTTTGCCCAACTGATCTGGATTCTTCTTACAAAATTATCACATTAATATATGCATTGGCTTGGCTGACCAAAGTAGGTGAGTCGCAAGGGTGCAGCCACCTTCTGAAAGTTGGGGGGGGGGGGGGGGGCAGAGGCATTCTGAAGTAGATTCTTTCCATGCAATGCCCATAGGTGTAATGTTAGAATCCAAGAATGTTGGGGGGGACACATCCCCCCATGTCCCCCTGTGTGAGTAGGTGTAAGTAGGTGAACAAGAATGAAGACAGACATAAGCAGGTAGGCCAAGGAGGTAGGCGCCTAGTACCCATCAAGAAAATATCACAATTCACAACTAGGTCATAAATGTTTGTCAGCAAAAAATATTGATAGCTTGCATAAGAAATAAAATACATCTTATACAAGCGATAAATTGACATGATTTACATATCCTCGCACGGGCAGTGAATATACCCTGGGGCAGTGTTCCACACAGCACGTGTATTATTTATATCCACTGTGAGCGCGTGGTCCAAGGCTGTATAAACCAGGTAGAACACTCCGGCCGAAAAAGTGGTGACAACTGGAAGGTGCAATATTTGGCAGCCGTTGGCATCCGGCAGCCGCGGTGACGTCATCAAAATAAAAAAGTGACGTAGAAGAGGGGCACTCGG
Organism: Chirona hameri; assembly: GCA_036785665.1. Taxonomy (NCBI): domain Eukaryota; kingdom Metazoa; phylum Arthropoda; class Thecostraca; order Balanomorpha; family Balanidae; genus Chirona; species Chirona hameri. The sequence goes on along the minus strand of JAXIVJ010006056.1, from coordinate 45,050 downwards.
CAGGCCAGCGGGCCGCCAGTCTCAGCTTAATGCGTTCGCTCTCCCACTTTTTGACGCTTTGTTACTTCGTTTGGCGGCCGATTGTTACAATTAAGATGTCTTTCAAGAAGCAATTAAATGGTGCATTTGATGCCATTAAGAAAATTGAAATATGATCAAAACTGTTAATGTTATGGGATGGCAAAGTTCACCAGACGGATTTTGGCAAATCGCTGTATGTGATTTGCCCGATCTCACAGCCGGCCAAGGCTCTCACCGCTACTCTACATCCACACCACCGTCCACATCTCAACCCACATAGGATATACTTCACTCTTCACAAAACATCAATACCGCCGTCCACATACCATCCATACCGCTGTTCACACAAAATCCACACCACAGCTGCAGCGGCCGCCTCCCCGCCACCGGGAGACCCCCCCCCCCCCCCCGAGGGTGGTGAGCGAAGCCCACGCTCCCTCCCGACTCACCAGGGTCACCGGCTGGCGGACGGTGGGGCTCAGCGCACTGGCCATGGCGGACGTAGTCGGTGCGCCTGCGGTCCTGCGGCACATGGTACGCACCTGTGGGCCGCTCTCCTGGCGGTGCGAAGCGGCGGCCGATCGCTGCACCTTCAGTGGGTGCCCCTCCCCCCCCCCCCCCCCCCACTGCGGCCTGCCGGGAAATGAGCGGGCGGACGCTCTGGCCGGGGAGGCCTCGGCCCTCCACAGGAGGACGATCCAGCTGACGACCGGACCCTGGTAGGGGCTGAGCTGGCCGGCGGGGCTCTTCCGCGAAATCATGGGGTACCGACTACCGACGCCCGTCCCCGGTGACGATCGTGACGCTGCGGTCAACGTTCATCAGTTGCGCGCCGGTCACTGGGGACGGGCAAAATCCTATCTACACCGCATCGGACGACGGCCAACAACCACCTGCGCCGGATGCAGCGAGAGGGACTGCCCAGCCTCTCGCTGCTTAGTCTGCAGAGAGGGGGCGGACACCCGGGGCACGTGCTCCTGCGGTGCCCGTGACTGGCGGGGCCCCGCCTCTGCCTACTGGGCATTGTGTACCTACTTTTAGCTTGACAAGAGAAATCGCGTTGCTATCTTGTATGATGACGACCCTAGAGTAGCCCTATCGTACTGTACTCTGTACTTTACGAATTAAGTGGAAGTGGTCGGATGAAGTGTGCAATACAATACAATACGACCCACCCGCCGCCGACAGCGAAGAGGGACGCGGACGTCGTCGCGGCCTTGGCCGCGGGCTCAAGGCCGCGGGCTACCTCCGCCAGAAGGAGCCCCTCCGGGGCTATGGCGCGGCCTCGTAGCCGCGCCCAGGAGGAAACACAACAACAACAACAACAACAACAACAACATGGCCACTCGTCCGTCACTTCGCACACTGATTGTCCGCACTCACTCGGGGTTATATAGTACAACGTGTCACACTACGCGACGCCGCCGGCCTGGCCGGGCGCGCTCGCTCCGTCCAAGTTCACCGACATCTATAAAGCTACGGCTTACTCGCTGCGGACGGCGGCTCACTCGCTGCGCGGCGGCTCACTCGCTGCGCGGCGGATCACTCCCTACGCGGCGGATCACTCCCTACGCGGCGGGTCACTGGCTGCGGTGGCTGGCGCGCGAGCTGTTGCGCGCCCAGTTGGGGCTGCGCGGCTCAGTGATGGGCATGTCAGACGGCTGGACGCGCACCGGCCGGTAGCGGCGGACCGGCTGCGCATGGTGGACGGCCTCGTGCCACTGACGGGCCACCTCCTCCTCCCTCTGCTTCTGCCGCTCAGCCTCCTGCTCGTCGGCCAGCAGCTCCGCTTCCCGCTGTTTCTGGCGCTCCTCGAAGCTCTGGCGGCGCGCCGAGCGCTGATTGGTGTGGAACTGCGGGATGCGCGGCGCCGTCGGGCCGCGGGCCGACCGCTGCGTCTGGTACGGCCCGCGGCGGGTCACCGAACACGGCTGGACGTGGAATTCGGCCGCCGCCCGCTTAGCCGCTTCCAGCTTCTTCTGTCTGCGGGCGGCGGCGGCGGCCGCCTGCTGGCCACCAGGCAGCTGGAACGGCTGCGGCCGGGTGGCGGCAGGGGCGCGCCGCTCGGGGACCCCGGCATCAGGGATCAGGGATAGGGTTGGCGCGCATCACGCCGCCCGACTGGTGCTGCTCCTGGACCTTCTTGTGGTGCTCGGCCATGTGCTGTCTGAGCTGCAGGACTGGCGACTGGGGCTTGTTGGCCGGCGGCGCCTGGCGGGCGGGGACGCCCTGAGGAGCGGCCAGGATGACGCACGGGGCCGGCTGGGCGCGGAACTCGGCCGTGGAGGAGTCGGTCGTCTCATCGGCGGCAGGCGTGGCCTTGGGCGCCGTCTTTGTGAGGTGAACGGCTCGACGGCGGTGGCGGGGCGCGCCTGTTTGGCCGGCACAACCACCGTGTGCTCCAGCACGCGGCGGTTCACGGGCCGGGCCCGCACCTGGTGCTGCATGGCCTGCTCCAGCTCAGCCTGCTCCTGCTGCTCCCGGCTGGGGATGTTGTTCATGGTGCGGGTCCGGGTCATCAGCGGCTGCGTGTGGCCGCTGGTCACGTGAATTACCATAAGATAACTTTCCTACAGGTTATATCATATTATTAGGTATGAAGATAAATGTGGCTGACGTGCCAAGATAGGCAGGCACTATGAGCGTTAAATGTATGCTTATGAAGCATTCTGGGAAAATAATGCTTTATTAGCCGATACTTTTAGTATTTTGAATTAAATCAACACTTACAATCTCAATCTTCCTTTATGCCACTAAATAATGCAACACAATATTTTAATTCGAATGAGCACAGCCTGCCACGAACGGAGCCACGGGGTCGGTGGGGCCTTTTAACGCAGCGAACCAGCATGGCGCCTGCCCATTGAAATGTAAACAAACAACTGCCCCCTCTGTCGTCATCACTAACCGGCCAATCAGCGTCCAGGCACACTAGATGCTGATTGGTGCTAGTCGGTTAGGTGGCTCGTGATCAATGCGCTAAACACAGATGATGACTGTCAGTTGTAAACGTTGCTATCGCTTGTCACACTGTTTGCCCATGTTGAAGAGGCGGAATGACCCCCCTGGCGTGGTCATCTAGGACCCAAGGCCGTATAATGGAGGTAGTCATCCGGGGAATTTAGCACCCCAATCGCACAACATTAGCGTGACGTCACTGGTGCTCTGGTCCGACTCGGCTGTCCCCGCATACGGGTCGGTGCGGTGCGAATATTTCGAACGGGATACGGATAGGTGCGCCTTAGGTACGATCCTATTTAAGATTACGTTTACCGCGGATAATTATCCCTCCCTTAATTCATGCTGAGGGGGGGGGGGGGGCGGTTCCAGGGCCCGTTTTTTCAGTGACATTTTGCGATAATACGGAGATGCGAACTTCACTTCTTCTTCCTAACTGCCTGAAGTATAAAGGAGTTACATAGGTTTACGGTTATTGAAACAAATGCAATTTAGTTGATTTTAGTGAACTACAGTAAATATTGCACGGCAGAGGCGGTTTCAGGAACTTGAAAAGGGGAGGTTTGACCGTGCGCTATGACCGTGCGCGGCGTGCGCGTGGTTTTCCGGGCTTCAGGCTGCGGCCTTGGTTCCTGCGCCTTTTACCTTCCCTGCTCAAATATACAGCAAAGCATGTCCAGTGACGTGCCAGTCCAGTAACAATGATCGGAAATATTCCTATTCGTCAAGAGTTTCAACCCACCAAGCCACCCCATTGACCTATGCCTTATATAGGTCAATGAGCCACCCGCCTGTGGGCTGAAAGCATTGACCTTACTTATATAGGTCAATGGCTGAAAGCCCAGCGATTGAAAAACTGGGTGAATGCGCCGGAAGCGCCTTCTCATTGGATACAAGACATGACGTAATGGGACAAAAAAAGCACATTGTGAAGACAGCAATACCACCCATTGGCGAGCTCCTTGAGTGCATATTGTAAAGCGAATCCACGATAAATAGAATACCGAGAATACCAAGGTACTTTAAGATAGAATACGAGCGAATCAAAGCCAAAATCCAGGGTATATTGGGTATTCTATTTACCGTGGGTATATTGAAGGCTACCCAAAATCGGCTACGCGCCCACACCTCTTGCAAAATATAAGTGAAAAAGGGTATTTTGGTACGAAGTTGGCACAAAGGTACGCATTCAGAGCAGAATCGGTGTGAGTGGTGTAGATGAAAGGCTGTTAAACTAGAAAATGTATCACTGTTTCTTGTTCTGATGGGTACACAATGTCTTTCCTTGTGTTCTGAATGGGCCATATAACGCCATCCCATTACCCATATCAGTCAGGGAAGGTTTGGTCATCCTTTCCCATTTTTAGAAACTGACATAAAAGACAAAGACATAAAAGAAAAGTGCAACAAAGAGCCTCTTGGGCCCATCCGAGGTTGCACCCCCCCCCCCATCCCCCCCATCCCCCCCCCCCCCCCTCCACCAGTCTCGCCCCTTCAAATCACCTTACTCTACCTGCATAAAAGAAGGCTAATCCCACGAGTATTTATGAACTAATCCCTTCTCTGTAAAGTATTTATCTAATCTAATTTTGAAGGAAGCAAGTGTCACTGCATCAGCGACATCCCCTGGTAGCATATTCCAATGTCCTACAACCCTTCTACTGAAAAATGACTGTCGTAGCCTAGTCCTACTTTGTTTCATAATGAGTTTATGCTGATGACCTCTACCTCGATTTTCCCTATTGAACTCAAACATACCCTTTAAATATCCAGAATGCTGACTATTTACAAATTTGAAGACTTCAATTAGATCTCCTCTTAGCCTTCTATATCTAAGTGAAAACATACCCAATTTCCTTAATCTATCTTCATAAGGTAAACTACCAAGACAATTAATCATTTTTGTTGCCCTTTTTTGAACTCTTTCTAACAACCAGCAATCTTTCTCATATGTTGGAGACCAGGCTTGTACACAATACTCCAAATGTGGTCTAACGTATGCACAATACAGTTTTGTTATTACCTTTTCACTCTTGTAGGAAACATTTCTGTTAATGGCCCCTAGCATTCTAAGTGCCTTTTTCCTAGCTTCTACAACCTGGTCTGATGCTGATAGTCTATTGTTTACCACGACACCTAAATCTCTTTCCTTTTCAATCTGCTCCATTTTCTGCCCACCCATTTCATACCTATGTTTACTGCTAACCCGTCCAGCGTGCATAATCTTACATTTACTCAAATTGAATTTCATCTGCCATGCTTCAGACCACTCAACTAGCTTGTCCAGATCTGATTGAAAAACATCCTGATCATGTTTTCCTCTAATAATCCTGACAACTTTTAGATCGTCTGCAAATTTCAAGACTTTGCTGTCTATACTGTTCTCAATTGCATTCACAAATATTATAAAAAGCAATGGGCCCAGGACTGAGCCCTGTGGAACCCCACTGAGAACCTCCTTCCATTGTGATTGGCACCCATTCAATATAACCCTTTGCTGGCGTCCTGAAAGCCACGTTTCTATCCAATCCAGAATCTTGCCCCTGATCCCATGAATTTTAAGTTGCAACCCCAGTCTTGTATGGGGGACTTTGTCAAATGCTTTACTGAAATCAAGAAAAGCTACATCTAGCTGTTTACCCTGATCAACGCTATCTGTTGCAACATCCAAAAACTCCAGAAGATTAGTTAAACAAGAACGGCCCTTCCTAAAGCCATGCTGTGTATCTTTGATGAGTTCATTTTGCTCCAAGAATTCAACAATCTTATCTTTGATGATTGATTCAAGCACCTTGCAGACTAATGAGGTCAGACTAACTGGTCTATAGTTTTCCTCTTTACTTCTATCTCCCTTTTTATGAATAGGAACAACATTTGCTCTTTTCCAATCAAGTGGAATTTTACTATCTGCAAGTGATTTAGAAAATATTATGGCTAATGGAACCGACAACTCCCTTTCAGATTCTCTTAAAAGTCTAGCATGGATTTCATCAGGTCCTTCTGCCTTGTTAGGCCTTACTTTCTTTAGATATTCTAGAACAAGTTCACTACTTATGCCACCTAGCTCTCCTAAAGTCTCCTCTGTCTCTAGCTCAGGCTGAAGTGCTGCAATACTACTCTGGTCCTCGATAGTAAAGACAGATTGAAACTGATCATTAAGCACTTCAACCATTTCACTGTCCTTGCTAACTAACACATCATCTACCTTAAATGGACCTATATTTTTGGAAACTGTACTTAACTTATAAAAACTGAAGAACTTCTTACTATCTGCATTACAATGTCTAGCTAAATCAAGTTCCTTTGCCCTTTTAGCTGCTCTGACCTTTTTCTTAACTGAATTTCTTGCATTCTGGTAGGCCTTCTGATTTATATCTAGTGAAGATCCCTTCAAAATGCCAAATGCACTTCTTTTAGCTTGTATAGCACTCCTTACTTCTGGGGTAAGCCAAACTGGATTGCCCTTGGTTCTGTTACGTTTGTGCCTGAGGGGTATATGCCGATTTTGAATTTGGCTTAATCTAGCTTTGAAAACATTCCAGGCCTCACATGCATCTAAACCTGCCAACTCAACGTTCCATTTTACCTGTGCGAGGTCATTTCTAATACCATCAAAATCAGCCCGGCTGAAGTTTGGAACCATAATAAGGTTATCTTTGGGCCTCATTTCTGATGAGATATTGAATTTAACCATATTGTGATCACTGGTTCCTAGACCTGCACAAATACTTATGTCACTAACTAGATCACTGTTGTCTGAGAATACAAGGTCTAGAATGGAGCAATGTCTGGTTGGCTCTGTTACAAACTGATGCATGAAAAGCTCCTCTTCAAAGATTTTCCCATTTTTAGCAGGAGCCTGCTATTTTTAGCAGGCTCCTGCTAAAAATGGGAATGATACCGCTATTTTTGGGAACGCTGAAGCCATTTCCTGAATGGCTAACTGTGATTGAAAACGCGCAAGAGATTGAGATGACAAAAATGTTACATCGACAGTTTCATGAAATAGAGCTTGAAACAACAGATAGAAATCAAAACTTCAACTTAGTGATTCAATCAAACTCATGACCTGACCTGACAAAAGACATTGTTCCTATTTGGTCATTCCGCCTAGGGGAATGACCAAATAGGTCACAGAAATTGAAATTGAAAAAAAAAATCCAATCACAGAAATTGATTGGAATCCTAGGGGGAGGATTCCGCCCTAGGGGGCGGAATCCGCCCTAGGGGGAGGAGCTGACAGGCCACCTTGTTAACTTAAAAACCAAGCAACATAGAGCAATGCGGTAAAAACCAGTACATTGCCTGGCATGAGAGGAATCTAACAGTATGCAATTTTTTAAGTTTCAGGTCAACAGGTGACCAGGGGGGTCAAGTGAATGACCTAAGATCGACCACATCCAAAAATGGTGATTGTTATCTGTCTGTCGTCATTGCCAGTTCTGAGTATAACACAATTTGGTTAGCGCCAAAATCCTGGTCGTTGTATTAGCTCTTGCAATATATCGATTTTTAGGCCTGGGCCTGGGCCAGTTAATGACCTCTTAGGTCACAGAAATTGTCACCATAGATGATAATTGCTATGCTTTTTGCATTACAGCACATGTACAGGGCACTTAGTATAACTTCCAAACGGAGAGAGATAGCGAGACACCGTAAAAAGTAACATGTTGCCTGTCATAGGGAAAATCTAAAGGCATCCCATTTTGAGTATCTAGGTCAACTGGTGACCTTTGGGGTCAGGTCAATGGCCCTTTGGGGTCTGGCATGACCTTGACAAAAAGTTCATAGGTCACAATCTAATAGTCGTTTGCACTTCAGAATTCTGATAGGTTGCGTACAATTGTTGTAAACTCAGCTACTGAAAATTTCAGCAAGTGCAAATTTCAGCAAGATGCGCCGCATTGTGTAAAACGTTATTCAAGAAAAACCTCAGGGGGTACGCCTGTCAGCCCCCCCCCTTGTAGGGCGAGGGTTAAGGCTTTCTGAGTCAATCATTGAACCAGTTGATTCAGCCAGGAGTTTGTCATGATTGGTATTTTACAATATTGATGTACACATTATGTTGGGCAATATCAAACCACATCAACATTGGTCTTGGAGATTCAAGTGGAGTGAAATGACTGTGCAATCCTGCTGGCAATCCTGCTGGCAATCCTGCTGGTAATCCTGCTGACAATCCTGCTGGCAATCTTGCTGGTAATCCTGCTGGCAATCCTGCTGGCAATCTTGCTGGCAATCTTGCTGGCAATCTTGCTGGCAATCCTGCTGGCAATCTTGCTGGCAATCCTGCTGGCAATCCTGCTGGCAATCTTGCTGGCAATCCTGCTGGCAATCTTGCTGGCAATCCTGCTGACAATCCTGCAGGCAATCTTGCTGGTAATCCTGCTGGCAATCCTGCTGGTAATCCTGCTGACAATCCTGCAGGCAATCTTGCTGGTAATCCTGCTGGCAATCATGATGTGATACAATAACCATTAAGTTCTGAGCATTTAGGAGTTATGTGCAGATTATACTGATTGTTTTGATTCATGTAAGGTTTCAAATCAAATGTCATTAACCTATCCACACTCCACAGTTGTTTAATGTTTATGATATTATGTTAAAGCATGACATTGTAGTTTGCTATGTTGACCATGCTTTTGAAATTTAACCCACTTTTTCTCTTTCAGGCATCCTACTACAGGTCACAAGTTCAAGCTGCTTTGCCTTTTTTTTAGCTATTTGTCACTGTAACTTTATTGATGATTGACATCACCCTCACTCATGAATGAGCGAGAAGTAAGCAAGGTTGCCTTTTGCTCAGCAGTTTTTGCAGGCTTTGCTTATGTTGGATATACACTTTTTAAGAATCAAATTGGAAAAAGAAAACATAGAAAAAGTAAGTTTGACTTCTTCTATGAATTTTCCATTCACTTGGTGCTGAGGATGTTGTATCAGTTGTGTGCTGTCTATCGACAGTGACCCTGATGGGGGACCACCTAACCTTGTGATTGTGGTGTCTGTAAGCCCAAATCATCAGCACGTTCATGACGGCAGCTCCTCCAGTTGAGAATGTTGGGTACCTGCCACTGGCTGACGGCAGCTTTGCTTCAAATGAGACGGCTGTACCTGCTGTACCTGCTGCTGGCTGACAGTGGTTCAGTTTGCCGCTCCTGCTGGCTGATTGCTGCTCTGTTTCAGATGAAAGGAAGGGCGTGTACCTGCGCCGACTGTCGCAGACGACGCAGACGGAGATGATGCGAGCCGAGCTGGACGGCGCCGCCGGCACCATCACCATCAAGCCGCGCTCCGTCCAGGAGAGAATCCGCGAGCTGAACCTGCAGGCCAGGCTGTTCGCCGACACCATGCTGGCCATACAGACCCAGGAGACGGGCGCGCGCCGGCCGTACTGCCGCAGCTCTCAGGTGAGGTTCAGACGTGTCACAGTCTTGTGAAGTCGCTGTGTCACGTCCGTCACTGCGTCACCATCATATGACTTACGCTGCGTCACGCCAAGGCACTGCCATTGCGTCACCTCGCGTGACTGACGCAGCATCACCGTCAGTTTGATATCAGGGTCACTGCGGGCGCTGCGCACTTCCCTGTGCGCAGCGCCCGCAGTCGGCCGCAGCGCCGGGAGCTCCGCTCCCTCCCCTCCCGAGCCGCTGTGCCTCATCCTGCGTGAGTGCGAGTGATATGTGACAGCGTGGTGTGTGACTGGACTGTCGAGGAGTTACCGTGACTGCCGTGACATCGACGTCGGCATCAACATCGCCTCGTCGCTGCACCTGACCGAAGATGCACCGGGACATCGCCCGCCATCTGGTGCTCCTGGTGCTCACCTACCTGCTGGTGTCGGCTGCTGGACCATCACCACCACCGGCCGGCACGTCACGAACACCACCACCACCACTGGTGCCGCGTCACCACCGTGACGAGCTCGGCCGTCGGTCCTGCCGCCACACCTCGCGGACGCCGTCCGTACCAGCGCCGGCGCCCCAGCCTCTGCCCGGCCGCAGCCGCGGCCGCTCTGACCCTGGCCAGCCCCCGGGCGGTCACGTGACCCGGCGTGGCAGGCGCGGTGCCGGCGCCAGGCGCCGGGGGTGCAGGGGCGGCCGTGACTGGCGGCGGTCTGGTCCTGGCGGCCAACGACGGAACATTCTGGCTGGGATGATCAACATCCAGTCTCTGCTACCCAAGACCGTCTCTCTGCAACATGAGTACCTGATGAGACATCACTACGATTTCTGTGTAATCACCGAGACTTGGCTTCGGTCCGCCACTGCGACCCGGCTCATCACATTCCCCGGTTACGCCCTTCACCGGGCCGACCGGCCGGGGGACGCGGGGTACGGTGGCGTGGCGGTGCTGATCCGTGACAGCTACGCGGCCTCTGTCATCCCCCAGCCGGCGCCAGACTGCGCAGACTGTCGGCTGGAGTCGCTGTGGATGCGAGTTAAGCCCGAGTCCGGATCCCACTTCTGCGTCGCCGCTGTCTACCGTCCTCCGCGCCGTACAGTGGCTGCCGTCCATGCGGACCTCACCGAACTGGAGATGCAGTTTCAACGTGTTTTACTGAGGTATCCGGGACCTGTTTTTATTATGGGTGACCTGAACTGCAACCTACTTGACACCTCAGGGAGTGTTGGGAAAGACCGTCTGTTGGACATGCTCAGTTCATTTAATTTGACACAATTTGTTCATCAACCGACCTACTCGTCCGGCTCTCTCTTAGACGTAGTAATTTGTAATTCCGGTGACATGGTACAGCGTGTGGGAGTTTTGAATTGCGCTTTTAGCCCTCACTGTTTCATTCGTGTGCTTTTACGTGTGCCGAAGTGCCGTAAGAAATCTCGCCGCATTCGCACTCGGCTTTTAAAGAGCATTGATCACTTTAGTTTACTGCATGACTTGCATCTCGTTGACTGGTCCGGTGTTTTTAGCTGCCCGTCCGTTCATGACATGTGGTCTTATATTTCTCACCGGCTGCTACGTGTGCTCGATCGTCACGCGCCTCTCAGGTTTACCTGTCTGAGAAACCCTGACGCGCCGCCTGTCACCCCGGCGACCTTGACTTTAATGGCCGAGCGGAGGGGCGTGTTGCGCCGCGAGGGACGGTCGCCGGCCTTCCGCGAGCTGGACAGGGTGCTGAGGTCGGCGATCAGGCGAGACTGCAGGACCGGTATTGAGGAGCGGCTGCGCACCCAGGGGAGCAGCTCCCTCTACCGCGTCATCCGCCCGCTGATCGCCAGTAAGCGGAGTGACACCGCCCGTCTGCCCTCGGCCACACCGGACGAGATGAATGATTTCTTCGTGAACGTGGGCCCACGCGTGGCGGCCAGCCTAGCTAGCGCCGGGGTGACCCCCGACGTTCAGTGCCGCCTGCCGCGCGTCGGTGCCTGTGGTTTCAGGGTCACCGGAGTGACGCTAGGTGAGCTGCGGGAGGTAGTGTTCTCCATGAAGCGATCTGGTGCGTGTGGTGCTGATGGCATCTGTATCCGTATCCTTCTCCTCTGTTTTGACGCCATCGGCCCTATCCTACTCCATGTTGTCAATACCTGCCTCATCTCCTGTGATTATCCCGATTCTTGGAAGCACTCCCTGGTCCATCCTATCCATAAATCTGGCGATCCTGACTTAGTTTCAAATTACCGGCCTATTTCCATCATTCCTTCCATGGCCAAAGTTGTCGAGCGCCTGGTGCAGCGGCAACTTTCCTTCTATATGTCCGACAATCACCTTCTATCCTCATCCCAACACGGCTTTCGCCCCCATCACTCTACCGAAACCGCTCTTCTTTCTGTCACTAACCATGTTTTTTCTAACATGGACCGAAGCCGTGTCTCTCTTCTGTGCCTTCTCGACCTCAGTAAATGTTTTGATGTCATTCCTCATTCTCTACTCCTATCCAAACTTCAGCTCCACGGCGTAGACCCGGCCTGGTTTACCTGCTATCTTTCCGGTCATACTCAGTCCATCTGTCTCACTTCTCCTTCCGGTGACAGAGTCGTTTCAAAACCTCTTCCCAACACCATGGGAGTCTTCCAAGGGTCAGTCCTAGGTCCCCTGTTATTCACTATCTTCGCCAACGACCTCAGCCTGCACGCGCCGGACGCTCATGTGACCCAGTACGCTGACGATACCCAAATCCTTATGTCCGACACCAAGCACAACCTTCCTGCACTTATCCTACGCATGGAGTCTACCTTATCTTCCCTAGCATCGTGGTTCCATGCCCACGGACTTAAACTCAACACATCCAAAACGGAAATCCTTCTCCTTGGCACCCGTCAGAACACCCGCGACCTCTCCCCTGTCAGCGTGCGGGTCGGTGGTGAGACCGTGAAGGAGAGCCGGTGCGTTAAGAACCTAGGCGTCACGTTCGACCGTCACCTCAGCTGGGACGCGCACGTTAGTGACGTGGTGCACAAATGCATCGGCCTCCTGATCGGTCTCCGCCACCTGAGGGCCTTCCTCCCGCGGCGCGCCATGCTGTCAGTGGTGCAGGCCTTGGTCATCTCGCGCGTGAGATACTGTCTTCCGGTGTGCGGAAACGGCTCGGTCTCAAACGACGACAGACTTATGAAAGTCGTGAATTTTGCCACCCGAGTCGTGACAGGGCTCCGTAAGTTTGACCACGTGTCTCGCGCGCGGGGTGACCTGGGCCTGCTCACAGCTCATGAGATGTACCATCTTCAGGTGGCCATTCTTGCCCACAAGATGTGTGTACTTGGCGAGCCCACGGAACTCGCTACTCAGTTTGTGACGTACGCTGACTCACGAGCGGGTGATCGTACCACCCGGCAGGACCGGCTGCTGCGGCCGCCCCCGATGAGAACGGCGGCAGGCAAGCGATCGTTTTTATGTCAGGCAACATCTGTGCTCAATGCTATGCCCGGCGACGCGATGCGATTGACGCCAGCAGCATTTAAACGAGCCGCAAAGACGCATGTACGTAATGCGTGACCAGCGAGTCAGTACGCGGAATATGTGACACTTGTAAATATCAGTATGTGTGCGGTGTGCGTGTGCTTGTATGTAAGTACCTTGACTTAATCCATCTGTTCTAACTTCATGACAATGACACGTAATAGCCACGCTTGTTGTGGAGTGTTCAGCTGATGTCAAATAAATAATACTGCAGGCGGATGACTGGTGGACCGTGGTGACGAGCCCATAGCTTCAGCAGCCGGAAAGGAAGTTGCATTAATGCCAGACAGTTCGTTTTGAGCGTGGGATGTGTCTACAGTGTTATACTTTTATGAAACACAGGTCTGACTAATGGTTTATTTATTTGTGATGCTTTACTGGTGAGTGGTGGCAATCATTTGTGAATCTTGGTGTATTGATTCCTGAATGTATTAAAGGGAATGTTTCACCTTTGTATTGGTTTTGAACTGAGATGGCCATTAGCTTTGGCCGTTATTGAAATGTCGAAAATGCTAAGGTCATTTCCCCAAAAACTTAGCCGTTTTTAAGCAATTTAATTTCCCATTTGCAAAATGGGGTCTAGGTTAATACCGCCGCTGATTGGCTGACAGTCACTTTGTCAGCCAATCAGCGGCGGTCTATATACTGACGTCATCATCCTCAATACTGACGTCATCATCCCAAATTTAAAACCTTAATTTGTATAAAGTTAAGTGACTTTTCGAGAGACAAAATATCACCATCGTTTTCAGCAGCACTTACTTCATATTTTTGACTACAACCAGCGTATATTTGACAACTTTCAGAAAGGTGAAACATTCCCTTTAATGATGTTTAGGCACCCGGCCCCACATGCGAGCGCGAGGTGGCTGTCTGCTCTCATTACCACCAATATAACGTCGGACCCCTTTCTTCTCCCGGCAGTGCACGCCGTGGAGCTCGCCGCGCATCCTTTCTCCGGTGGACGTCCGCCTGATGACGTCATCACGCTCCCACGAGCAGCTGTCCTCTCCGCGGGGCCGGGCCCTGCTGAGCACGCGCCGCCGCCGGCTGACCGGGCCGAACGAGGCGCCGTCCACGGCCGCCACCGCCGACGACCTGCGCCGACTGGAGGACATCGTAATACAAAACAGGTGACAATGCTGGCGGCAGGGGCGGGGTAGGGGGTGGTGCGGACTGAAGGGATTAATATGACAAAACCGGTGTCGACGCCGACAGGGGAGGGGTGGAAAAGCAACGGTGCAGCCTGAACTGGAGGGACATCCCTTCCTCTGTGACAAGACAGAGTAAGGTATGTGTAAATTGCCAGGTGAGGCATTCCACGACAAGTCGAAATCACCCTCATCTCTCACTTTTTGTTCACCATTCTATAGGGTCTATAGGGTTATGTTGGGTCCTGAATTCAGCTGTGGCAATATTAGCTCCATTTGACCTCAGGTTCTCGAGTTATAGCCTCGGGCATTTTTGCAGGGTCATGCTGCAGAGGTATTTTTGAAGGAACTAAATGTCAAAAAGACTTATATGGCTGAATTCGCAATGAAACAGATATTCTATTTCTGGGCTTTGCTGCGTGACCTTGAATGACTGCCCCCGTGACCTCGTGACCTTTTTTTTCGTTGACCTCGTGTGACCCCGGGTACACCTGATTTCAATTTTTCACTTCGCAAAATACTTTCTCTTTGCCTAACAACGCAAAAAACAAAAAAGTGCGTTTTTCCTCTAATTTCCATATTTTCCGTCGATATACGTGCATGTTTTAGGCAACGATTTTGTGCGGTTTTGGTCCAATTTGGTCCACTTCGATTGAACCAAAGTGGATACATTCACAACGGCACCGTTTTGGCTTAATCCGGATCGAATGGTGAAGACTCCGTTCAAATCGGTCCCATAGGTTCGGAGCATGACGTCTGCAACGTTTTTGGGCGGTTTTGGTCCAAAAATTGGAATTTTGGTTCACTTGTTGAGTTTCATCCACTTTGGTCAATCTAGACCAAAGTGGATGAAACTCAACACGACACCGTTTTAGACCACGCCGGATCGAATGGTGAAGACCCCGCCCAAATCGGTCCCATAGGTTCGGAGCATGACGTCGGCAATGATTTTCGCGGATTTGGTCCAATTTGGCCCACTTAGATTAGACTAAAGTGGATGAAACTCAAAACGGCACCGTTTTGGGCCACGCCGGATCGAATCGGGAAGGCCCACCCAAATCGGTCCCATGGGTTCGCAGATATTCGCCCGTCACTCCTCCCCCTTGTTGGTAATTCGAAGACACGCACGTATATCGACGGAAAATATGGAAATTGGAGGAAAAACGAACCTTTTTGTATTTGTTGCGTTGTTAGGTGATATATTGACGAGTATTTTGCAAAGTTATTTTGTTTTAATCATAGGTGTACCCGGGGTCACACGAGGTCAACGATAAAAGGTTACGAGGTCACGGGGTCAAGGTCATTCAAGGTCACGCAACAAAGCCCAGAAATAGAATATCGGTTTCATTGCGAATTCAGCCGTATGTTTTTTTACATTTGGTTAAGTCAAACGCACTATTTCGGCCTCCAAACATACCTCTGCAGCGTGACCTTGCAAAAATGCCCGAGACTATAACTCGAAAACCTTAGGTCAAATCGAGCTAATATTGCCACAGCTGAATTCGGGACCTTTTTGACAAATTTTGAACAAAAGGTGAGAGATGAGGGTTCAATTTGTGAAGAAAAATTGGCGATTTGTCGTGGAATGCCCTAGGTCCTACCACTCAATTTTCGAAATGAAATGCTGAATAGTTGCGAATGTAGTTGAATGAAGGTCGACTCTGAGATTAACTGCAGGGCTATTTGTATTTTAAGTTTCTTTGTTAAAAGATGTAGTGCAATGATACGCGCTTGTGGCAGAATTGTAGCCTATTTGTGCTTTATTCGGTCGACCGATCGTGTTCCAACCGATCGTGACTGACGCTACTGATGCGTACACCCGTTCAGGAGCAGCTGGCGCCGTTTTCACGGACTGAAATGTCGGTGTGCCTGTTTCCTGCGGCAGGGAGTTGGACAGGGAGGAGGCTGGTGTATTGGTGAGGCTGGCCCGCTACTCCGACGCAGACGTGACCAAGAAGACGCTAGTCACCGTCGCAAACTGCTGTGCTTTCACTGCCAACCAGGTGCGAGTGAAACAGAAATCACGACAGTCAACATTTGCAGCGTTGCGTTTTGTGTTTTTTTTTCTTCTTCTTGATTATAAGATGAGTGAAACTAACTTCAATAAAAAGAGTCTATGTCTAGGATATGCAAACTCGTTTCATTGAAATCTCCAGTTCGCTCTGATCTTATCGAAACTGGTTGACATTCTAAATACAAAACATGGATATTGAAATTAGCTTTACCCATCTTACAATGATCGTTTGTCATTATGAACTTTCATCATTTGTGTTGTGCGTTGTCTATAATGGATCACAGGCCTCTTGCACCAAAAATAACCATCTGGCGAGAATACAAATATTTAAGCACCTAAGCACTTTGTTAAGCACCTAAGTAGTTAAGTATAGGAGAGTGGTGGTTACTGGACAACCAGTATCCAGAAGATGCACCTGCATACATTTTGGGGGTGGTTATTTTTATAGCAAGTTGGCGCAAGAGAATCTGGTTATTTTTTCGTTTTCGCCAGGTGGTTATTTGTGGTACAGGAGGCCTCACATGCTGTCATTTATTTTCGAATTGTGTCTGATGGTGTGACAAATGATCGGATGGTGTTTTGTATTTGTTCTCCGTTCTGCGGCTCGGATGGTACGATCAGTGTCGAGTGTCTGCAGCATGTGTGACGACTTCACTGACCGGAGACTGCTGTGGGTTGCTGCACAGGGCCTGTTCTGTGCAGAGGGCCTTCTGCCGGTGCTCTCCGCCCACCTGCTGCACCCGTGTCCTGAGGTGCAGATCGCCGCGGCTCAGACCGTCTCCAACATGGCGCTCAGTCATGACAACCAGGAGCACATGCAGGTCAGGAGTCATGACAACCAGGAGCACATG
Organism: Chirona hameri; assembly: GCA_036785665.1. Classification (NCBI taxonomy): domain Eukaryota; kingdom Metazoa; phylum Arthropoda; class Thecostraca; order Balanomorpha; family Balanidae; genus Chirona; species Chirona hameri. The sequence goes on along the minus strand of JAXIVJ010006056.1, from coordinate 28,143 downwards.
CAGGTCAGGAGTCATGACAACCAGGAGCACATGCAGGTCAGGAGTCATGACAACCAGGAGCACATGCAGGTCAGGAGTCAGGACAACCAGGAGCACATGCAGGTCAGGAGTCATGACAACCAGGAGCACATGCAGGTCAGGAGTCATGACAACCAGGAGCACATGCAGGTCAGGAGTCATGACAACCAGGAGCACATGCAGGTCAGGAGTCATGACAACCAGGAGCACATGCAGGTCAGGAGTCATGACAACCAGGAGCACATGCAGGTCAGGAGTCAGGACAACCAGGAGCACATGCAGGTCAGGAGTCATGACAACCAGGAGCACATGCAGGTCAGGAGTCATGACAACCAGGAGCACATGCAGGTCAGGAGTCATGACAACCAGGAGCACATGCAGGTCAGGAGTCATGACAACCAGGAGCACATGCAGGTCAGGAGTCATGACAACCAGGAGCACATGCAGGTCAGGAGTCATGACAACCAGGAGCACATGCAGGTCAGGAGTCAGGACAACCAGGAGCACATGCAGGTCAGGAGTCAGGACAACCAGGAGTACATGCAGGTCAGGAGTCATGACAACCAGGAGCATAAGCAGGTCAGGAGTCAGGACAACCAGGAGCACATGCAGGTCAGGAGTCATGACAACCAGGAGCACATGCAGGTCAGGAGTCATGACAACCAGGAGCACATGCAGGTCAGGAGTCAGGACAACCAGGAGCACATGCAGGTCAGGAGTCAGGACAACCAGGAGCACATGCAGGTCAGGAGTCATGACAACCAGGAGCATAAGCAGGCCAGGAGTCAGGACAACCAGGAGCACATGCAGGTCAGGAGTCATGACAACCAGGAGCACATGCAGGTCAGGAGTCATGACAACCAGGAGCACATGCAGGTCAGGAGTCAGGACAACCAGGAGCACATGCAGGTCAGGAGTCATGACAACCAGGAGCACATGCAGGTCAGGAGTCATGACAACCAGGAGCACATGCAGGTCAGGAGTCATGACAACCAGGAGCACATGCAGGTCAGGAGTCATGACAACCAGGAGCACATGCAGGTCAGGAGTCATGACGACCAGGAGCACATGCAGGTCAGGAGTCATGACAACCAGGAGCACATGCAGGTCAGGAGTCATGACAACCAGGAGCACATGCAGGTCAGGAGTCATGACAACCAGGAGCACATGCAGGTCAGGAGTCATGACAACCAGGAGCACATGCAGGTCAGGAGTCATGACAACCATGAGCACATGCAGGTCAGGAGTCATGACAACCAGGAGCACATGCAGGTCAGGAGTCAGAACAACCAGGAGCACATGCAGGTCAGGAGTCAGGACAACCAGGAGCATAAGCAGGTCAGGAGTCAGGACAACCAGGAGCACATGCAGGTCAGGAGTCATGACAAGCAGGAGCACATGCAGGTCAGGAGTCATGACAACCAGGAGCACATGCAGGTCAGGAGTTAGGACAATCAGGAGCACATGCAGGTCAGGAGTCATGACAAGCAGGAGCACATGCAGGTCAGGAGTCATGACAACCAGGCGCACATGCAGGTCAGGAGTCATGACAACCAGGAGCACATGCAGGTCAGGAGTCATGACAACCAGGAGCACATGCAGGTCAGGAGTCATGACAACCAGGAGCACATGCAGGTCAGGAGTCATGACAACCAGGAGCACATGCAGGTCAGGAGTCATGACAACCAGGAGCACATGCAGGTCAGGAGTTAGGACAATCAGGAGCACATGCAGGTCAGGAGTCATGACAACCAGGAGCACATGCAGGTCAGGAGTCAGGACAACCAGGAGCACATGCAGGTCAGGAGTCATGACAACCAGGAGCACATGCAGGTCAGGAGTCATGACAACCAGGAGCACATGCAGGTCAGGAGTCATGACAACCAGGAGCACATGCAGGTTAGGAGTCAGGACAGGCGCTCCCCATAACTGTCCCTCGGCACTGCTGGATCATCCTCGAAATACTGTTGTGGCTGCATCCTCGGTGCTGGCTGTGGCTGTTGGCTTGCAGATTAAGTGCTCTTTTTTGCTTTGTATTTCTGAGCTGCTGAGTTGTTGCTGGCCATCCGTTTGACTTCATGTGTGCTCTGTTCTCTGTTCTGGCCTCAGGACTGTGTGGAGGTGCTGCTGGCCATGCTGGAGACTGAGGACGATGACGTGCTGGAGGCGGTGCTGTCTTGCCTGGTGAACGTCGCCGTGCTGGACCGCTGGCACGAGCTCTTCACGCCGCACCTCTCCATGTAAGGCGGGGCCGACGACTGCAGCCTTGGAATTTTGGTCATTTTCTGGACTTTTTGGGTCCAAAGAATTTTGCTCTCTTCGTTTTTTCCCTGAAAATTTGCTCTTTTCACCTGATGGTACTGACATTGTATTTAAAATAAAATTACATTTCCTCATAAGGATTTAGTATCTATTACAAATCAGGAATTTTACTTTCCAAGCAAAATACTGTCAAAAAAATGCAAATGTTGATTTTCTAACAAGAAAACTGTACTCTCCACCTATGGATTTTTACTCTCCGGGACCAGGCCATGAAACGAAAAATCCACCACTGCGGCGGCGAGTCACCGTCACCCAACAAGGACGCGATACCATTTACCGGCGCGGCATGATCAGGGGGTTACACGGAAACGAACGTCAGCTGGGACCGTCTTCGGGTCAGTGGTCCTGTGGTTGCTACGAGGGTCAGAATTGACTTGTAACGATTATAATATTCATGTTTTATTCTTAAAACGTCTGGCAACTGTGTCTGACCGGCTGGTGTGTTTTATTTCAGTCTGTACAGTTTCGTGGACGAGGCCCCGCCACGACTGCAGATGCACGCTCTCCGACTGCTGGTGAACCTCGCCTGCAATGACGTCACCATACCGGCCCTTCTGGCCGCTCAGGTCAGTAGGATTTGTCTACGTAAGCCGTCGGTCAGCTGGCAAATATCTATGATTTACGCTATGTGATCTCTACTGCCATAGCGCCCTTGAATATCAATCAACATCAATTCCTCTCGTCGTAACGGTTCAACAGCGGTCCTGTAACTGCTGTCTCCGTTCGTGAGCACACCCTCTTTTGATCTGTATCTTCTTTTGATCTGTATCTGCACGGCGGCGTAAACTGATCCTGCTGATGAACTCACCATCTTTTGATCGCCATCTCCTTGACACCGTATTGTGTGTAGACTGTAGAGATCCCCGTTCTGAAGGCGCCTGACACCACACACCACTGCTGCGCAGGGTCCGCTGAAGCTGGTGTACTACCTGGAGCCGACCACGGAGGAGACGGTGCTGCTGCGTCTGGTGACGTTGCTGGCCTCTCTGACGGCCGCCGTGGCCCGGCTACACATCAACCCCGCCCTGGACCTGCCGCCCGCGCAGAAGGTCGCTGCGCCCGACACTATGTAAGAGAGCCTGGTGTACACCAACATAGTACCGGGCTCACTGGGGAGGGGGCGACTTCCCACACTGTGCCTGACCGCATGTGTGTGTGGTCTCCGAGGCTCGGGAGGTGGATACAGATTTGCTCACCTGTGTGTGCGTGGAACGAACAACAGTCTCGCCGTTCTTCCATGACCCATGGTGCCAATGCAGCATTGCCGGCGCGGGACAACTATCACCCCGTACTACTGCGATATCACGGCCAGTCGTGACCAGCTGTCATACTGAGCTGCGTGTGTGTGTAACACAAGACGCGTCTTGTGCCCGGCGGGTCCTCCCAGGCGTGAACACGCGACGTATGTGTAACACAGGACATGTGTTTACCATGCCGTGTGTCCGCCAGGTACGCCCAGCTGTACGGCGTCAGCGTGCGGCAGCGCCTGTTGCACAAGGCGGCCGCGCTGGCCACGCACCACCCGTCAGAGGACGTCCGCCTGCAGGCTGAGAGGCTGCGGCAGGCGCTGGACGGCTAACGGCCGCCTCTCCACCGTCCGGTCCGGTCCGGTCCGCCTGCAGGCTGCGGCAGGCTGCGGCAGGCGCTGGACGGCTAGCGGCCGCCTCTTCACCGTCCGGTCCGGTCCGGTCCGCCTGCAGGCTGACAGGCTGCGGCAGGCGCTGGACGGCTAACGGCCGCCTCTCCACCGTCCGGTCCGGTCCGGTCCGCCTGCAGGCTGCGGCAGGCGCTGGACGGCTAGCGGCCGCCTCTTCACCGTCCGGTCCGGTCCGGGCCGCCTGCAGGCTGACAGGCTGCGGCAGGCGCTGGACGGCTAACGGCCGCCTCTCCATCGTCCGGTCCGGTCTGGTTCGCCTGCAGGCTGACCGTAGTTCGATCTCTGGCAGCTGCGCTTGGCGTGAATGATGGTGACTGTGTTGGCGCGGTAGTTGGTCGCCATAGTCACAGAGCGTGAGGTTGTGGCGGTACATGAGGAAGCTTGGGTCCGGTCAGCTGGTGTCCGTTGTCGATGGAGTCACAATTTTAGAACGAAAATGTTTGAAGGACGAGCGGCTAGTTTGACTCACTTAGTGAACGAATTTCACAATGTCTTCGTTCGTTTTCAAGGCACAGTTAACGTTATCAAGCATTTGACTTTGACTCGTGGATAGCTTGACACGTGAATGTTTACCTAATAGTTCGTAACCCTTCTTTTTATCTTTGCTTTTTATCTTTGCTTTTTATCTTTGCTGCTTCGAAATTTTCCGGCCACCTAGTTGATCCGTTATTTGGAACGGTCGTCGTCTGGCGTCTGCCACATTTACCTGTCTGTTGACCTCCGGTCAGATAAGGATATCCATTGCACCTTGTGACACTGTTGGCCGTGGGACGTGATCGAATCTCTTCACGTCTCTCGTCTCTCAGTTACGTTAGGCTGCATTATGAATGGACGCCTGATGCTGCTGATTGCGTTGGACTTCGTCCCGTGAATCGCTGCCACTCTGTTATTGCTGGCATGCCAACACTGGCCTCTGGGACACCGATTTCACTGAGTTCTCCGCACGCTGTCGCTATTGAGATGTGTGGGCCAGGAAACTCTCACGTGCACCTCTGTAACATTAAATGTCTGCAGTTGCCAAAGTCAGTAGTGGACATAAGGGTGGCGTTGAACTTTCCGCCATTTTATGAAATTGCGAGTCGCGCAGCTCCGCAGCTATGTCTTAGTTCCTGGACATGCATGATGCTATTGGTTGTTTTCTCGCCAATGATGTATCTCAACTGAAACTATTGCCATACCAAGGCGGTGATGTTCTTCTACTTACCATAACCACGAACAGTACAGTAAGGCGCCAGTGAGGAGTCTGTTGTGTTGCGTCTCGGTGCATACCTGCTGCCGTTGGTTCGGGCACCCGGCGGAGACTGGAACGTGACTGGCTCCTGCCAGATCTGTGCCGTTGCCGCACATGACTGGTGCTGGTTAGCACTCTGGACGTGAGCGGTCGTCCGCCAGAAGTTCCTGTGTGTACAGCTGCAGGCGTACCTAGTCAGAGGTGTGAGTGTGTACGATGTGACTGGACCGAGCGTGAGAAGGAGGCTGTCCCGACCTGGCCTGGTGCGATCAGATGTAGTGGGTGTGTGTGAGCCGGGATTGCCAGTAGGTGTTGTAACGTCTTGGCTAGTCGGTCCCTATAGCTTCTCAGGCGATAGTTATGCATAGGTAGTGTGTGTATGATGTTCTGCGATATTAGTCATCTGCTGAAGTCGCACTGTTCCGATGCGAAGTGGTGTTTATAACTTGGTATTTATTTTTATATGTTTTTGTACATCCTGAGTACGTTCGCGTTTGTTTCGCGGTATTTAGGAATGTGATTGTTTTGGCTGTTGACTACGCTTGTTGCCACAGAAGAAATGTCTCTAAATATTCGGCGTTTCATTGTTGGCCTGGTAAGGGGACGTTATGGGCATCAGACATTCAGAGATTTGATTCACTTGACACTAGTTCCTGAAGTGGCTGTCACGTCCTGCGGCTGAGTTTAACTCGCTCCCCCATCTTCCCACCCAACCCGGTCGATAAGATTAGCTGAACGGATTTGATCGGTTAGTGTCACAATCATAGGTACCTCTTTGTCCGAACTCCAAATCATAAGTCCTCTGCCTTCACTCCTGCTGCCCACTTCTATAGCAAGTGGTGAAAAGACCACACAATTCACTAAGAAAAACATATTGTCTACCCTTGTGGATAGAAATAGCCAACGGCATGGGCATAACCACCTTCCGAAAGAAGGTGGGGACGGAGGCACTTTGAAGTCGATTCTTTCCATGAAACGCCCATACGCATAATGTTAAAATCGGAAATCTGAAAATCCCCGGTGACCCCAGTGGTGGTTACGCGCCTGGCTAACGGGAAGTGCTACAAATGGGACAAAATTGCCCACACCAGCGGAACGGTAATACGCAGCCGTGTCAGTGATTCTTCCTTCTCAGGAAGGGTTTGTCCACCAGGATGAATCGTACCTGTCGAGAGACTAGGGTTCGGGCAGTCCCGCACAAGGGTGGTTTGGGTCAGTTTTTTTTTTTTGGGGGGGGGGGGCAAATCTCCAGTCTCACACAATTCTGAAAACTCGTCGGATTTCGCATGCTTGTGCATCGATAACTGATTTAAAACAAACTTTCCTTAGTAAAAGTTGCTTATATTTTTATTATCTCAGGAAATGTGTTAAATTTGCGCCGATTTCAGGTGGTTTGGGGGCATGGCCCGGCCCCCCCCCCCCTGGATCCGCCAATGGTCCCGCACTCGGCAGTGGCGCTGACCCAGCGTGTCGTCATTTCATAGAGTCATGGATTACCTAATACCCATGATAAGGCCTTGGTCATTTATGCCAGCAGGTACTGGGGATCAAGGAGTGGCAGTTTGCAGTATTTTTTGTTATACTAGTGTTAAAGTGTTCATTACAAGCTTTTCGTAATACCACGCCACGTATGCATTCACGCCTGGGGCTCCATGGACTAGCCCACGGTCATAGAATACTGATTACTGACTTGATTAGCCTTCGTTTGACAGGAAGGAAGGCTGACAGGCAGGAAGGAGGACTTATCACAGCGCCATCTATATCGGCTTAACACCACCACCAGGGGACAGTCGTACGCCGATGCCATGAAAGCTCTGGTGCGTTGATATCGATTGGATATCAGTCGACCTTCATCTGATTTCAGTTCATGCTTATTTTGTTTCTAGGTCAGCACATTTGTCATTGCGTGAAAGATGCAAGTTGTTATGGTTCAACATGTAACCCGAGGCCTGTTCACGGGGTCTGCGGCCGCCGCGGCTCACGCGGCCAAAAGGGCGGGGCTTAATCGTCAGCCAATCACTAAAGAGCAGATCCGGGAGGAAAGACTCTCCGTTCTGCGGCTCCTGCGGTTGCTCGGGAGCAGCCGCAAAAGAACTTCGACATAAATGGCGCGCGTCTGACAAAGGTTGCGCACTGTTTTGTTGATATCACAGCCAGGGGCGCAGCCAGGGGGGGGGGGCAAGGGGGGCAATTGCCCCCCCCCCCCCTTACGGGTCACAGGGGCCCCCGCCGAGATTGGCCCAGATACCATTTGCATTAGCTAAATGGCTTTCAAATAGTCACAGAGGAGCCCTCAAACCAGGAAAGGGTCACTGGTGCATGTCAAGGGCCCTCAGAGACACTGAAAGGCTTTCGAAGCCAGCCCAGGGGGCCTCTTGGGCATGTCCAGGGGCCCATTGAGCTCACCGATGGGCCCAAAAACTGTCCAGGGGCCTCTCGAGCATGTCCAGGGGCCCCATTGAGCCCACGTAAGGGCGCACAAACATGCCCAGGAACTTTTAGAGCATTCCCTGGGGCCCATTGAGCCCACTCAGGGCCCCCAAAACCGGCCCAGGGGCCTCTAGAGCATGTCCACTTGTCCAGGGTCCAATTGAGCCCACCTACGGCCAAACAAACCTGCCCAGTGGCCTCTCGAGCATGTTCATGGGCCCATTGAGTATGTTCAGGGGCCTCTCGAGCCTGGCCAGGGGCCCATTATAGTCTGTTTGGGGCCTCTTGAACCTGCCCAGGGGCCCATTATAGTTTTCCCAGAGGCCCGTCGAGTCTGTTCAGGGGCCTCTCGAACCTGCCCAGGGCCATTAGAGCCTGCCCAGAGGCCTCTCGAGCTTGCCCAGGTGCCCATTGAGTCTGTTCAAGGGCCTCTTGAACCTGCCTAGAGGCCATTAGAGTCTGCTCAGGGGCCTCTTCTTGCTTTCCCAATGGTCCATTGATCCTGTTCAGGGGCCTATCGAACCTGCCCAGGGACTATTCAAGTCTGATCAGGGGCCTCTCGGCTTGTCAAGGGGCATTGAGTCTGTTAAGGGCCCTCTCGAGCTTATCCAGAGGGCCATTGAGTCTGTGAACGGGGCCCTCGAGCCTGCCCAGGGGTTGCTAACCGCCGCCTGGAGCGCCTGCTCTAGCTGGAGCGCCTGCTAGCCGTGGTTGGCGCAGTCGTAATGAGCGGTGATGTGCTGTACTCTGACCCACCTGGTGCAATGTTTTCTTGGGTTTCAAAATGGTAATTTGATATGTCTGATGCGGTTTTGAATTGGGGGGGGGGGGGCTTTGGTAGTACAAAACAATTTAGCAATTTTCCTCTCAGGAGAGTGTGTGCTTCAATATTTGTTTGCCAGGGGCGTCGCCGACGGGAGGGTCGGGAGGAGGTCTGGGCAAACTCCCCGCACTTTTAGAAGGTGGGGGAGGGGGGGGGGTCGACCCCCCACCTTTTGCGGGAAAAATTAAAAATGTATCGTACAAATTGCCTTTGCAGTGCAGTCAAAAACTGGAAAATTTCGCGCCGCTTCGCGGCATGACATAAGTTTCGCAATTGCTTATACAAATTTGGGAAATGGGAGAGAAAAAAAATCATTAAGTGTCTGGCAGAGGTTCTCCTTGGCGGTAATTGCTGACCCCAGGGCCCATTCCCTCCATAAAATACTCACTTTTAAGTTTCAAGCAGGCTACATGTTTAGCTAGTTTGCTGAGTTCCGAAAAAGGCGATACGAATGCAAAGACGAGGAGATCGGCACCCGGAAGCTGCTCCAGCGGTGCACAATTTGCTGGACCGAAGAGCTAATAGTGGAAACAAGCCAGGACCATCTCATCAAGCCATCTCACCTCACGGTCTGGTTCCAATATTAAAATTTCGTTTTCCAGGACGTAAAATTAACATTTTCACGCCGCTTCGCGGCGTCACATCGGTAGTCATCGTCATAACGAAGTCATAGTCATCATCATCGGTTCGTCGTAACGCTGAATTGAATGAATAACATTTTTAGCTTATTATCCGAGCTACAAGGCCCACCGTCTATATTTCTGGGTTTTATCAGGCAAAACCGTACAAATTTGGCGCCGCTTCGCGGCGCTAACAAACAAGTACATATCTACCTACTATAACATGAAAATCCACATAATAAATGTTGCAAAGGCTTAAATACACATATCAAAATGGGGGTACATTTTTCGTCATTACAGCCGCCCCCACACTCAAAAGCCGACCCCACCTGTTGTCAGCTAAGATATGTTTTATCTCCTGTACGTAACAATACAAATTAGTAATGCGCTCAGTACAATGCCTACTGAGGGTCCTGGTTCAATCCAGCTCATCAAAAGTAGACGAAGAAAAATGGTTAAAAGGGGGCCTCACAAAATAAAGTGGCCGAAATCCGTAGAGTTTTTCATATCCAGGGGTATTTTTTGGGGGTGGGGGGCCTCTCCCAGGGGCTTGCCCCCCCTTTCTGAAGGTCTGGCTGCGCCCCTGATCACAGCTCACTGGCGGTTGTTTGACCAAAAATGACAACTCGTAGTGACTCGTAGATATTCATGTAGTTGAGTGGTTTTGAGAAGAAAAAAAACATTGAGGGTTTGCATGAAATTTCCTATTCGTTGCGAACGCTACACGCGCCATTTATCGGACGCCATCAGCGGCCGCAAAAGTGTTCAAAGTTGTTCAAATTAAGCTCCGCCTCCTGGCCGCGGGAGCCGCGGCGGCCGCAGACCCCGTGAACAGGCCTCCGGTAAAAGGCTGGTCCAACCAGGGACGTAGCTTCTTTACAATTTTTTTTTTGTGGGGGGGGGGGGGGGGCTGAGCTGGGAAAAACCGCTTAAAGTACCATCAAAATCCACAAAAATACAGATTTCTCCCGGGATTTTACCCACTTCGTCGTCCAAGCTGGGGGGGGGGGGGCTGAAGGCTGAAGGCTGAAGCCCCCTCACCAGAATAGGATCCTACACCCCTGGGTCCAACCGTGGGCTCAACACCATCAAAAATAGAGTGTATATGCACTATGCAGTGCTTATAGCAATAAAGTTGCCTTTGAGCTGTTTATGTCACTTGTAAGACGACCTTTCAAAATATGCAGCATCTCCATAAAATGTTTTAAAAGGCCTAAAAAAACAGCTCCACATTCTTTGACATGAGACTGAAAGTGGAAGCTCAATACAAAGGTGTTTTGTAGATAAAAGGCCTAAATACAACTTCACACAATCATCGATATATTTGTGTGTGTGACCGGGTTTTCCGGGTTTATAACTTACTGCCATGGATGAAGACTGCACTCTGCAGCAATTTAGATGCATATTGCCTGCTTTCTGAATCAAGCTGTTCAAAAATTGCGAGTTGCGCTAGCGATTTTGCTGTTAGCCTAATTTGATTGGCTAGTTTTCGGGTCTCCTGTTGCTCATGCTGAGATTGGTCTTGGGCTTGACCTTGAAGAGAGCCGTCGGCTCGTGCAAGGCGTTATATACCGGCTCGTGTGTTGTGATTTGCCATTTATGGGCGTGAGGTCGGGGGTTTGAGTGCTCTTCGGCCTACCCGCATTTTATTTCAATCGTTTTCTCATACTTTTCTATCTTTTGTGTGTCTCATTGCCCGTAGACATTCGATTGAACCGAGAACAAGCTCTTGATCTGGTAAGTCAGCATTTTTCAGTAGAAGGGTTGTAGGACATTGGAATAAGCTACCAGGGGATGTCACCGATGCAATGACACTTGTTTCCTTCAAAATTAGATAAATGCTTTACAGAGAAGGGATTAGTTAATAAATACTCATGGGATTAGGCTTTATGCAGGTTAAAGAGTAAGGTGATTTGAAGAGGTGAGACTGGTGGGGGTGGATAAGCAACCTTGGATGGGCCTGAGAGGCTCTTTGTTACACTCGTCTTTTATGTCTTTAAGTGTTTACTAAATACTACCTAAGCTTGAACTACATGATTTGTTTTCCAGTCTTGATTGTTGTGTTTGTTTGCATATTCATGTTAAGCAAAATTCATATCAATATGGTGAAATGTTTAGCAGTTTTGTGATATTTATTTACAAAATAAGGCTGTTGGTAAATAGCTCAGCAGACTGGTTATTGATTTGACTCTGATTTAATTGATTGGAATCAAAATCCCTTGAATCAAAGAAGAATCGATTCACCACCAGATTTTTTTTATTCATGAATCATGATTGAATCAAAACCTGCATAGAAACAAGGCTGATTGAATAAAAAAGACTGTGCAATGCTATTTCAATGGTGAGTCAAACATTATTTGACCAAAACATGTTTTATTCTTTGAATTGGAAAGAATTGTTTCTCAAAATGGTTATCCATGAATCAAACGGGGACTGAATCATTCATATTTCAAAATGAATTGTGATTGAATGCTTCCAAAAAAGGTGAATCAAAAACCAGTCTGAATAGCTGCAAGGTGCCAATGTCATATCACATTTTTCAAACTTGGAAAACAAATTGGTATCATCAGTTGATATGGAACTACTTAATAAGAGACTGGGAACCATAGGCTGAGGCATTTATGTGAACTATGGGTTTCAAACATATGCAGTCAGTTATATTCCTAGATTTGTGTGATACTGATCTTCATTTTACTTCCAGCATTCTTGTCAATATAATACATAATGGGTGACACCCGGAAGAAGGTGAGTACAAGGCATCAATGGTAGTAACATGATAATCCTGCATGAAGAGTGAATACCTATGCTGTGTTGCTTATCCCATTTGATAAACTTTTGGATTATCTTGCCTTTTGACTAGATGTAACTTGTCACACACTCAATAATATGCTTTCCAAATAATGATACTTTCCAGTGTGTTTTTACCTACAATAACAATTCTCAGCTAAAATGTACATAATGTTGTCTTTCACATCTCTAGTGTTAAAATCATCCTGGTCATTACAGTGGATATTTCTTGCATTCATTGCTTGGATCAATATTTAAATGGACTCCAAGGGAGTCAGGTGGAACTGGAAGTCCATTTTGTAAGTCCATTGTGGAGTGGAGTCCACAGGTGGAGTCCATTTTGGAATGTTCTTATAGCTGCCCAATTAAAAAGAAAGTGGCATGGTTACTGCCCCAGTAGATAATACTAATGTTGTTTTATTCTGATGTAACTTTATTAAACATGTTTTGACTCTGAATACCATGCCAACATGGGCTGTATTTTGACTATATCTTGAGCTCATGATGCATTTACAGTTAAAAACCTAACACTTTTTGTACAGAATATTTAATGCTTGAATACTTTGTTTAATATTTTTGGAATGAGAATCATTCAATCACTTTACGAATTTAGCAGCATATGGTGGATATGGACCCCGGATTTGTGAATCAAGTTTGTGTACTTTGCATGAACACATGCTCTTTTTGGTTTTGTACCAAAAAATGGAGAAGTATTCATTCAGTGTTGGAGTGCATTCACTTGCATTGGTCTTGAACTTATTTTGTGGCTGATTTATTGTGTCTACTGGCACATATAACTGACATAAGAGAGCAAGACGTTGCTTCGTCTGACCACTATCCTTCCGTCCGTCACTCTCCGTCGATATCTCCAGTCTCTATGGCCTTGGATATCTCCGTTTGTATCCGTCCGCCAGCATCCGTTTACGTGGCTGTGTGTCTGCTTCCGTCCATCTCCGTCTGTCTGTGTGCGGGTCCGTTTGTATCCGTCCGCCAGCATCCGTTTACGTGGCTGTGTGTCTGTTTCCGTTCATCTCCGTCTGTCTGTGTGCGGGTCCGTTTGTATCCGTCCGCCAGCATCCGTTTACGTGGCTGTGTGTCTGTTTCCGTTCATCTCCGTCTGTCTGTGTGCGGGTCCGTTTGTATCCGTCCGCCAGCATCCGTTTACGTGGCTGTGTGTCTGTTTCCGTCCATCTCCGTCTGTCTGTGTGCGGGTCCGTTTGTATCCGTCCGCCAGCATCCGTTTACGTGGCTGTGTGTTGTTTCCGTCCATCTCCGTCTGTCTGTGTGCGGGTCCGTTTGTATCCGTCCGCCAGCATCCGTTTACGTGGCTGTGTGTCTGTTTCCGTCCATCTCCGTCTGTCTGTGTGCGGGTCCGTTTGTATCCGTCCGCCAGCATCCGTTTACGTGGCTGTGTGTCTGTTTCCGTCCATCTCCGTCTGTCTGTGTGCGGGTCCGTTTGTATCCGTCCGCCAGCATCCGTGTACGTGGCTGTGTGTCTGTTTCCGTTCATCTCCGTCTGTCTGTGTGCGGGTCCGTTTGTATCCGTCCGCCAGCATCCGTTTACGTGGCTGTGTGTCTGTTTCCGTCCATCTCCGTCTGTCTGTGTGCGGGTCCGTTTGTATCCGTCCGCCAGCATCCGTTTACGTGGCTGTGTGTCTGTTTCCGTCCATCTCCGTCTGTCTGTGTGCGGGTCCGTTTGTATCCGTCCGCCAGCATCCGTTTACGTGGCTGTGTGTCTGTTTCCGTTCATCTCCGTCTGTCTGTGTGCGGGTCCGTTTGTATCCGTCCGCCAGCATCCGTTTACGTGGCTGTGTGTCTGTTTCCGTCCATCTCCGTCTGTCTGTGTGCGGGTCCGTTTGTATCCGTCCGCCAGCATCCGTTTACGTGGCTGTGTGTCTGTTTCCGTCCATCTCCGTCTGTCTGTGTGCGGGTCCGTTTGTATCCGTCCGCCAGCATCCGTTTACGTGGCTGTGTGTCTGTTTCCGTCCATCTCCGTCTGTCTGTCTGCGGGTCCGTTTGTATCCGTCCGCCAGCATCCGTTTACGTGGCTGTGTGTCTGTTTCCGTTCATCTCCGTCTGTCTGTGTGCGGGTCCGTTTGTATCCGTCCGCCAGCATCCGTTTACGTGGCTGTGTGTCTGTTTCCGTTCATCTCCGTCTGTCTGTGTGCGGGTCCGTTTGTATCCGTCCGCCAGCATCCGTTTACGTGGCTGTGTGTCTGTTTCCGTCCATCTCCGTCTGTCTGTGTGCGGGTCCGTTTGTATCCGTCCGCCAGCATCCGTTTACGTGGCTGTGTGTCTGTTTCCGTCCATCTCCGTCTGTCTGTGTGCGGGTCCGTTTGTATCCGTCCGCCAGCATCCGTTTACGTGGCTGTGTGTCTGTTTCCGTCCATCTCCGTCTGTCTGTCTGCGGGTCCGTTTGTATCCGTCCGCCAGCATCCGTTTACGTGGCTGTGTGTCTGTTTCCGTCCATCTCCGTCTGTCGTGTGTGCGGGTCCGTTTGTATCCGTCCGCCAGCATCCGTTTACGTGGCTGTGTGTTGTTTCCGTTCATCTCCGTCTGTCTGTGTGCGGGTCCGTTTGTATCCGTCCGCCAGCATCCGTTTACGTGGCTGTGTGTCTGTTTCCGTCCATCTCCGTCTGTCTGTGTGCGGGTCCGTTTGTATCCGTCCGCCAGCATCCGTTTACGTGGCTGTGTGTCTGTTTCCGTCCATCTCCGTCTGTCGTGTGTGCGGGTCCGTTTGTATCCGTCCGCCAGCATCCGTTTACGTGGCTGTGTGTCTGTTTCCGTTCATCTCCGTCTGTCTGTGTGCGGGTCCGTTTGTATCCGTCCGCCAGCATCCGTTTACGTGGCTGTGTGTTGTTTCCGTCCATCTCCGTCTGTCTGTCTGCGGGTTCGTTTGTATCCGTCCGCCAGCATCCGTTTCCGTGGCTGTGTGTCTGTTTCCGTCCATCTCCGTCTGTCTGTCTGCGGGTGTCTGTCCATGTCTCATTTCGTGTCTGCCTCTGCCTGCGTCTACACTACGCCTGTCTGTCTTTGTCCGTCGCTGTGTCTGTTTGCATCCGTCCACCTCTGTCTCAGACTTGTATTCAACTCAATCAATCGACTCAAGTTGCTCCCGTCGTGTGTTCAGCCCTTCGGGTCCTGATAACGATCAGGGTTCGCTGGCACACCGTACGCTAGCTGTGATGCAAATTGTATACGTATACTGGGTATGCTAACACGCATGTCTAGATACTAATCTTACAATCAGCTGGCGTACGTTCTGGCGGCGAACACTGATCCGTATCAGTACCCGAGGAGCTGACCACACGACGGGAGTAACTTGAGTCGATTGATTGAATTGAATACAAGTCTGCGTGAGTCAGTCTGAGCGGTCTCCTGGCTTCTGGCTGCGTCTGTCTGAGCTGTCTCCTGGCTTCTGGCTGCGTCTGTGTGCGTCTACCGACGGCTTTCTCGTGTCTGGCCGGTCAAGGAACCGGGCCTCCCGCCTGGGGGCGGGTCTGAACGTGACTTTACTCCAGTCTGTCTATCGGCGGTGGCGGCGGAGGCGGCGAGGGACCGTCGCGGTGTCCGGGTGGGCGTCTCGGTCTCGGGACTGGGTGCGGTCGCCCTTGAGGCAGGACTGACGGCTTGCCTGACCGGTAATCTGCAGAGGACGACTGTAGCGATTTATGACAGCAGGGGCACGTCTGTTTGGTGTCAGGGTCGGCTGTGTCAGCAGTATGTCAGGTCCAACGTGGTGTAGGCAGTGTCCTGAAATTGTTTTTTGCAAGTGTGATGAATGCTGAGAGGACGTCACTATTCCAGTAGGAAGTGAATATGGAGGTTAAAATTTGTATGATAATAACCCAACGGTCGATGCTTCGGGCATTCAGTTTGCTGTATTTTTTTTTAAAGTTTCCGGCCTGGTGCTGTTTGCTGTGGTGCTGGGTGAGGTGTATGGATGACATACTATACTGTTTAATGGGTAGGTACTAGGTAGGGACCTAGGTAGGTAGGAAGATCATGCTTTTTTCAACTCGAGTTCTGATTTGAATACTATTTAACTCGATCGCTAGGGACGTCGTTTCGATGGCAAGTGACGTAACAACAAAGTGAATTTGGGTGTAGCTTTCCCCTCATATTTGTGAGATTCAGTACACTGGGTGTGGGCCATGTTTGGGGAGCTGGTGTTTGACAGGAGCTGTAGTGAAACAGGCAAACGAAGAGTCCTACCACACTCTAGACTGAGCGAGCATTGGGCATAGTGGGTGTTTTAGTTAGGCGGGCTGATACGTTGTCATCAAAATGGCCGATGCGGTGTTGTGTTACTCATGGTTTTAGTTTGCGATTCCTTTCCTATGGCATTTGAAAGGTGAATTAATGATACATTGGCAAAAGTACTTCACTCTCGTCTGTTGGAGGGAATGATTTATATTTGGTCGATGCGTCGTTTGTACAATATTTCTAACTCCGCTTCATAGCATTTCTGGCTCGATTTCACGAAACCGTATTTATTTTTAAAGCGATTCTTCGCTTTGCCACATCCCACGTCATTGTTGGCGCTGACTTCCTATCTACGGCGCCATTCAGTAGGTAACCGATAGTGGTCTGCAGCGTGCTATCAGCACGGCAATGTAGTCCTGTTAATACACCGCCGGATCTGTAGACTTTGGTAGACTCGGTCCGCTTGTCTATTGGCGCTAGTTTAACCCGCGCACTGCAGGGGCTTTGCGCCGAACACGAACTGCAGGGGTGGGGGGGGGGGGGGGGTGATTTCCGCCCCCGCCCCCTGAGATCTCGAAAACTACGCTACGTAGCGAGAAGCGGAAAACGGTATTTGATAGCTTGATATATGTTCTATCGAAAGTATTTCAGTATTGTTTTAGGTCAGGTCCAAATTGAGGTCACCCAGAGGTCATCAAAGGTCAAATTTTCCTTTTTTTCTTGTTTTAGGACATCGCTCAAAAAATTCCCATATATCTCAGAAACTATGCTAGTTAGAAACAAACGGAAAAAATAAAACGTCAGCCAGTGAAATTTGCAATCGCTAAGGTGTCCTCAAATTTGATCTCAGGTCAACATTTGAGGCTCCAGAGGTCAAAAAAGAAAAAATAAGTTTTTTTGCTAAATCGTTTTTCGCTATTAACTTTTAATGTAATAAATATAACGGAAAACTGTTTACATCATTGTGTTTATCTTGTCAAGGCGCGTTGAATGATATACATGGTGACCATGTTAAATTAACTTAACAAATTTACCTCAGGTCAAGGTCAAGTGGTGACGCAAGTATGGCATGTTGCATATGGGAAGACGTGTCTTGACGAGACAAACACATTGATGTCTGTTTTACTTCTCTATCTTCATTATGTCGGGAGTTATTGACAACAAAGTGATGGTGACCTCGCATGACCTTAAATGACCCAATAGGGGTCACTGAACAAAACTTACACTTGGATCATCAAGAATATCCTATAATAACATGATCCAGAAGTAATTGGACTAATATCATGCATATCCTTAGCATTTGTATATTTCCCCATTTACTTATTATGGGGAGGTTACGAAATTGACCTGACCTTAGGTCACCGATATCAAAATTCCGAGATAAACGAATTGTAAGTACGTATGCCCTCATGATATCGTGCAGGTTTCAAACTGATCGGTGAAAAACTCTGGCTTTGGCACAACTGCAAACATTTTTGGAGGTGGGATCACTTGACCTGGTCTGGTGACCTGACCTGAGATGACCCTAGGTTTTTTCTTCTTTAAAGTGTATGCAATTGATGTCCTGACAGGTGTGCGAAAACCCGGCGGCGCGCAGCGCCGCCTGGTTTTCGCTATCTTTGAAAAACCTGGGGGGGGGGGGCGGAAATCAACCCCCCTGCAGTGCGCGGGTTAAAGGGAATGTTTCCCCTTTCTGAAAGTTGTCAAATATACGCTGGTTGTAGTCGAAAATATGAAGTAAGTGCTGCTGAAAACGATAGTGATATTTTTTTTCTCTCTCGAAAAGTCGCTTTACTTTATACATTTAAAATAATTTGGGATGATGACATTATTGAGCTATAGAGAGCTATAGATAAAACTTTACGCTGCCAGCTCAATATTTATTTGAGAGAAGGAAAAAACATTAAACAAATCCATAACTGAGACTTCAAACAACGCGAAAAACTTCAACTTGGACCGCAACCTATAGGGTTGGCCGTTGTACTCGCCAGTACACCGGCCAACGCTACATCGTACTCGCCAAGGTTCTAGAAATACAGGTCGTCTGACTTCCAGGACCAACAATCTTGAAGTGGCAGTCAGCCAATCAGCGGCGGCATTACCATAGACCCCATTTTTAAAATTCGAAATTCAATTGCGGAAACGGATACGTTTTGGGGGAAATGACCTTAATAATTTAGACATTTCAATAACGGCCAAAGATAATGGCTATCTCAGTTCAAAACCAATACAAAGGTGAAACATTCCCTTTAAAGGGATTATACGGGTTTCCGTCCTGAAAGGAAATCCACTCTTTTGCAGTTATATGAGCTTTAAACACGTTTAAGACATCACAGGGCCCTCAATGCTCATTTAGTCCATTATTTCAGCAATTATCTGCGTTAAAACTTGGCCGTTTTTCAAGACTTGTATCAGACAACGAGTACTTGATCGGCACTACTGTCCACCACTTTTATCTTAAGATCAATTTCAGAGTTTTGAATTATCTGCAAGTCCTACACTGGATCCCACAATGATTATGCAACTTAAAACTTACGGGACTTTTTATTACTGCACACTGTTCGTTCAGGTTTTGTGGTTTGTGTGGTTTTCTTATCTCTGGCCTTTAGCGTTGAGAATTTGGTGGTGGCGTATTCATTTTTTGGCATGAAAATTCATGAAAAATAAAACTAGGAAAACTAGGTAACTGTCGCTGTCGTTGGAACAAAACAAGTTTATTTTCTTCCAAATATTGCTTATTTTACCGGAAATATGCCATAAGTGAGGTGTTTTTATTAGCATAAAAGAGATGACTGGCTCTGCCTCAGCCGGTCCTGCAGAAAGTACGCGGTGGCATCACCGCGCACTTTGGAATGTCCTTACGTGCAGAGGAGGCCATTTCCAGAAAAATGTGGCTACCGTGGGACTTCTACCACCTTTATAAGTACGTTTTACTATGTTCTTGCTGCCGCTAATTCAGCAGCTTGATGACAGCGGCTTAGGTCCGCTGGTCTATGGCCATCACGTCCCGGTAGTTGCCTACGCGGATGATCTGCTCGTGATGTCCAGTAATACACGTGATTTGCAAAAAATGCTAGACATTGTTACCAACTTCTCAATGAGTTGGAGGCTAGAATTTTTTAAACTCGAACCCAATCATGACCAAAAGTCATTGTTTTATTTTCGGAGCCGGACTCTTGGCTCAGCTACCTGAGTGGCACTTGTGCGGACAGGCATTGTCGTACAGGGGCCGGACTCTTGGCTCAGCTACTTGAGTGGCACTTGTGCGGACAGGCATTGTCGTACAGGGAGGAGACAGAGCACCTGGGAGTGCAGCTTCGCTCGCAGCTGCAAGGCGCCGATCACGTGAACGCGCGACTGCGCCGCGGTAGGCGGCAGACAAGGCCTACCTCTGGCGCGCTGTAGTGTCACCGGCAATGCTATATGGCTGGCCACTTACCTGAGGTCTGCTGACATCGCGCGCCTGGAGTCGTGGCAGGCGACAGCCATCAAATCTTCGCTACGCTTGCCTCGCATAGCACACCATACAGCACTGCTGGCGGTGCTACAGATACCTAGCGTGCAGGTAGTGCTTCACCGCGCATTATTCAATGCCTTCAGCGATGCATTTCGCGGTGACCATCGCCTTCGCTGTGTTTTATTAAGCAGTTTAGCGCGTGTTGCTCTCAACGCGACTTCCGCGTGCAACACGGGTTCGCTGGCAAATTATATGCTTGTACTGTGTGGAGG
The DNA here is from genome assembly GCA_036785665.1 of Chirona hameri. Lineage (NCBI taxonomy): Eukaryota > Metazoa > Arthropoda > Thecostraca > Balanomorpha > Balanidae > Chirona > Chirona hameri. Next base: position 8,320 of record JAXIVJ010006056.1, on the reverse strand, counting down.
GAGCCTTGCGACGCTATTGCGAGTTGCCGGAGGGCGCGTCGACCGGGAGCTATTGGATACCCCCCGGCCCCTATGTGGCCTTACCGACTCCCTCCGGTGGCTTTTGGCTCAGAATAACAAGGACGCCTGGGGCCTCATTCGGCTTTTGGTGTTGCCTCATGGGTGATCGTGTTTGAGTGTGTGCCGGTGAATGGCATGGCCTATATGTGGGCGTGTATGCGTGTATGCGTGTGTGGGTGTGTATATACATACCTACTTACTGTTTAACCGTACCTACTGACATGTGCTTTGTCCCCATGTAGGGATGTCTGAATGAATTGAATTGAATATGTAACTCAATTATTCTGGGAAAAACCCGTATAATCCCTTTAAGAGATCATATGACTGATGCCGATTGCGCCCGTTGATTCCGAAACCCTGTGATGCAGAAACTGGGAAGGTGTACTTGTTATTGTCTCGCCTACAGGTTTGCGGCTTTTGATTGTGCAAGTCTTGCGGCTGAACTTAGCGAAATGCATTATAGTGATTTTCGCTGTGCTGGTATAAGGATTATTTTTCGTTTCATCCTTACTTGCCGTTGCATCGTGATATATGATGTTAACTTAAGCAAATATTAAACATGTTACCGGTCCACTATCTGTGATCTTTGGAAGTCCCACTTGCCTGCTGTTTGTGAGTTCCGAGTGGGTGGGCTGATAATGTTTCTTACAACATCCACTTGATTGACACCTAACCTGACTTGCTCAACAGCGTGAACGCTGCAGCAGATAACGATAACGACTTCCCCGTCCGTGACCGACAACCTTGCAGGCGAAGCCTAGACCAGTTATTGTTTCTACTTACCTGACCCAGTCGTCAGCCTAACATCGGCCTTCTCGGAGGGAATTCATTTGATATATTCCAGACAGTGTCCCGCTTAGGTCGATAGCTTGCGTTATTTTAAAATTGAACTTGCTCATTCAATTTGGCCTCAATCACTCCAAGCTTCATTGTTAAAGTCTGAATCGCGGGAGTACAGCGAATGCTGGTACCATACTCTTTCGTCGAATTTAGCCATACTTTGTCATAGGGACAGTAGGTTACAAGCCTCCTCGGTTTTACATGTAGCAACAGCTGTATGGTGTTGTGGTGTCATGTAGACAGAGCTGTAGTACACACCCGCACGCACGCACCACACCCGCCTGCCTCCATTCCCGGGCGTCCGGTCTGCCGCGGCGGCCGGCGGCGAGGCCGTACGGCGGTGTCGGCGGCGTCTGATGCTCAGGGTCCGGCCTCGGTGCCCCTGGCGCGTGACGGCCGAGTCACCCAGCTGCCGCTGCGCGTCCCGTCCTTCCCGGAGTCAACCCACAGTGGCTGCAGCCCGTAACTTGTCTGTGGTACCGACACACACCACCGGGCGGGCCAGTGGCTGGGCGGCCCCGGCGATCTGGAATGGTTCGCAGTGGGTCGGTAGGACGGACCCGACGGAGGGCGACGAACGGCTTCCGTTGACCGTGAGTGTCGGGGTTGCCGGCTGTCACTTGCGTTGCGTAGTTCCCGCCGGTCATCGCTCCGCTGTACGTACCGTCAGCGCCACCCCCGTCGCCACTGGACTTCCTGGCTCATCACTGCTATCGGCGGAATCACTGGCTGCACGGTTTGTTTACATCGAGTCACGTATGTCGGTCACGTGCTGCTGTGTGGTCAGCCGACCGCTCAGGGGGCGGGGGGGGGGGGGGGGGGGGGGGGGGGGGGGGGTGGGCCGTGGGTGGGGGATGGCCCGCCTGCGCCGCCAGGGGCCTCGTGACGTGCTGCGAATGACGGGCCGTCCCGCCGCTGGCTACGGGCCACAGCGGTCACGAGCCGTGCCCCCGGCTCTGGTGCCAATACCGCTGGGAAGTCCATGGGAAGCTCGCCGGAATCCTCTACCCAGACAGCCCCGGATTGAGATATATTCCAACATTGCCGGTGAGGCAGTGGGGATTTCAAGGGCGACTGATTTCGCAATCTGCGTGATCGGTTTCCACGAATGTTTGCCCGTGGGTTTCCGCATGCAAAACATAATAATAGATTTGGAACTAGTAAGGTGTTTTCGACTGGGTTCTGTAACCTTCAAAGCAGCCCGCACGCAAGCAGGCACGTATCCAAGGGGGAGCGGCCGCCCCCCCCCCCCCCCCCTGGATGCCAGGAGGGCCCTTTTCGGCGCGCGCAGCGCGCCAAAAAGGGCCGACGAGACCGCGCGAGTGCGGCATCATGGGCGCTTCGCTTTATCTTGCGAAGCGTGGTCTTTAGAGAGTTTAGAGGACTGCAGAGGCCCTTTAGGGCCAGCAGGGCCCGCTGAAAGACCAGAGGGCCCCTTGGACGTTCAAAAGAGCCCTGTGCATGTCAGAGGGGCCCCTGGGCAGACCGAAAGGGCCCCCTGAGCACGTCGAATGGGCCCCCTAAGCACGTCGAATGGGCCCCTAGCCAGCACAGAGGGGCCCCTGGGCAGGTCGAGAGGCCCCTGAGCATGTCGGCAGGGCGACAAAGCGGCCAGCGCAGTCCCTTTCCAGGTCATAAGGGCACCTGAGCAGGTTGGAGGGCCCCTGGGCAGACTAGAGGGCCCATGGGAAGTTAACAAGGCCCCTGTGCAGGTCAGAGGGGCCCCTGCCATACCGGAAGGGCCCCTAGGTGGGTCACAAGGGCCCCTGAACATGCCGAATGGGCCCCTAGTCAGCACGGAGGGGCCCAGGGGAGGTCGGAGGGCCCTCGAAGCATGTCGCAAGGCGACAAAGCAGCCAGCGCAGTTCCTTGCCAGGTCGAAAGGACCCCTTAGAAGGCTAGAGGGCCCCTGGAGAGACCAGATGGCCCCTGGAAAGTTAAAAGGGCCCCTGTGCAGATCGGAGGGGCCCCTGACCAGACTGAAAGGACCGCTGGGCGGGTAAGAAGGGCCCCTGAACGTGCCGAATGGGCCCCTGGTCAGCACGGAGGGGCCCCAGGGTAGGTCGGAGGGCCCCTTGAGCATGTCGGCAGGGCGACAAAGCAGCCAGCGCAGGCCGACCAGAAGAATCACTGGACAGATCGGTGGGGCTCCTGGGCAAGTCAGAGGGGCCCCTGGCTAGACCGAAAGGGTCCCTGGGCCGGTCGGAAGGCCCCATGAACATGCCGGATGAGTTCCTAGCCAGACTGGAGGGGCCCCTGGGTAGGTCGGAGTGGCCCCTGATCAGGGGCGGCGAATTGCGGGGGGGGGGGGGGCAGCGTACCCAAAATGCCCCCAGTCGAAAATCCTGGGGGCATAAGGGCAATTCCCCCCCACAGATTTTAGCCTGCTCAATCTGGGGGCAAAATGACCCTTCCCTCCCCAGGATTTTCAACTGGGGGGGGGGGGGGGGAGGGGGATTTTGGGTACCCCGCGCCCCGCAATCTGCCGCCCCTGCCCCTGAGCATGTCGGCAGGGCGACAAAGCAGCCAGTGCAGTCCCTGGCCAGGTCGGAAGGACCTCTGAACATGCCGAATGGGCCACTTGACACACAAGAGGGGCTTCTTGGAAGGTCAGGAGTCCCTGGTGAGACCGGAAGGGTCACAGCACGAAGAGATCCCAGATGAAGATGAAATACAATGAGGACTCCCTGAACAGGTCGGAGGGCGTTGAAAAGGTCAGAAGGGCCCTAGACGATTTGAAGGGACCTTGGGCCTTTCAACAGTAAGAATACAGTTGTACAGGGAATAAACTCAAAATTTTCGCGCCGCTCCGCGGCGCAATTTAACTACAAATTCAATTATACGCGGGTTAGGGAAAAAATCGGCCCGTTTGTCGGCGCATTTATGTGTTATGTTGTTACTTTCCTATATAATTGGGCAAAATACTTCACTTTAGCACTTTTTTACCGTACTTTTAAACGCACATTATAGCAATTTTAGAGGTCCGCACCATACGCAATGCGAGGCATTGATCAGAAAGTATATCCAGGGCATAAGACTCCAAATTTTCGCGCCGCTCCGCGGCGCAATTTATTTTAAAGGGATTATACGGGTTTTTCCCAGAATAATTGAGTTACATAGTAAAACGGTCTTATAAAGGTGGTAGAAGTCCCACGGTAGCCACATTATTCTGGAAATGCACTCTTCAGCACGTAAGGACATTCCAAAGTAGGCGGTGATGCCACCGCGTATTTTCTGCAGGACCGGCTGAGGCAGAGCCAGTCATCTCTTTTATGCTAATAAAAACACCTCACTTATGGCATATTTCCGGTAAAATAAGCAATATTTGAAAGAAAATAAACTTGTTTTGTTCCAACGACACCAGCAGTTACCTAGTTTTCCTATAAAATTATATATTTTTCATGAATTTCCATGGCAAAAAAATGAATACGCCACCACCAAATTCTCAACGCTAAAGGCCAGAGAAAAGAAAACCACAACAACACAAAACCTCAACGAACAGTGTGTAGTAATACAAAGTCCCGTCAGTTTTGAATTGCATAATAATTTTGTGATCCAGTGTAGGACTTGCAGATAATTCAAAACTCTAAAATTGATCTTAAGATAAAAGTGGTGGACAGTAGTGCCGATCAAGTACTCGTTATCTGATACTAGTCTCGAAAAACGCCCAAGTTTTAACGCTGATAATTGCTGAAATAATGGACTAAATGAGCATTAAGGTCCCTGTTATATGTCTTAAACGTGTTTAAAGCTCATACAACTGCAAAAGAGTGCATTTACTTTCAGGACGGAAACCCGTATAATCCCTTTAAGAGGTCCAGGTCTTGAGCTTAAAAAAATATTCCAAGTTGGTATAACTGATTCAAAATTGGTGTCACTGGTTCCAAAGTTGATATGGCAGTTTGCTAACTCCAGCTCCTAAAAGTTGGTATGGCCCATGCCATACCTGTCATACTGCATTTTCCATCCTTGTAACGTGCTTTTTCATCCGTTTTTTTTTTGGGGGGGGGGGAGGGGGGCCTTTCAACGCTTGGGAAGGGGGCCCTTTCGAGGCGCCGCCCCCCCCCCCCCCTCCCTGGACGAAATCCTGGCTACGTGCCTGCACGCAAGCGATGTTATTCCGGTGTGTTCTGACTCAACAAGGCAAGTTAATTGCACACTCACGCGATCCACCGGAGCGCGCCTCGGAAAGCGCTTGCAGGACCTGACACCGCGCCAATTATATTTAAGGAATAGGGACGGCGTTATATCAGATTTGCTCAGTCGGCTGACGGCGTCTATTTATACAAGTTGACTCTTATTCTTGGGTTGAACGGGACGTTAACAATATGGAGCCCAGAAGCTGTGCGTACTCCCGGTATTCGGATGTACGCCAATTCGCGGAAATACGCCAACCAGTCCGTCCTGCTCATAGATTCGAGGATGTTGCTAACCGCGCCGCTCACAGTTGCCCGCTGCTGCCACATCTGCAGCATTCCTGCCCTGCAGCGCAGCGCGGCATACCACACTGTGCACCATCCGCCAGTGGAAAACTCCACTACTTTGCTGGCGTCATCTTGCCGTCTTCGTGCGCCTCTCTCTCGGTGTGTATTTGACCGCGGCTAATAAGCACATCCAACTTCCGCTGCCTTCGGCGTCCTCGTACTGCGCAGTTATCTGTGCCGGCAGCGGTGGCTGCGGTGGCAGCAGCTCGGCGGCGGAAGTCAGCAGCCGAGGCCGCTGCGGTGGCCGCCAGGCCCCGAACCGTACTCCGTCAGCCCCCCCCCCCCCTCCGGAACTTCCGGGACAGATACCGACCGGCGGGGTTCAGAATTCGGAACATTAGGCGGTCGTCTCCTGGGCCGCCACCGGCCTGGCCGACACATATTGGAATGCAGAGCCCCCCCCCCCCCGCCACCCAGCCCCCTAAAGCCCAGGCTACACTATGCGTGATAGTACGCAAAGTACGCACGGTTTTTGCAATTTTGCGTCTTTTGCGTAGTCTAAAAATGTTCAGCTGATAGAAAATGCATTGATTGAGCTACACTGGAACAGTACGCAAAGACCGCATGAAATATCACGCAAACTTGCAAAAGACGCAGCACGGAAGTACGCAACTCTGCAAAAGACGCAAGTACGCAAGTACGCAAAAAATTCAGAGTTTTGAACTTTTTTCCGGCTTTTGCAAGATTGAGTAGTCTGAGACAGTTGGTGGCGCATCACCGGCAATCTGTATTGTCAATAACTCTTGATATAATATAGATAGAGACGTGCGAATGGCACCAATGTGTTTGTCTCGTCCAGATGCATCGCCCCAAATGCAACATGACATACCTGGGTCACCAAATGACATTGACCTGAGGTCAAATTTTGAAGTTGACCTAACCAGGACACCATTAATATTTGTCGAAGCGCATTGACGAGACAAACACGATGGTGTCAAAATTATTGCTCTATGTTCAACCGATACGAAGTTATTCACGATTTTTTGTTAAAGAAAATGCCATCGTACTCAATAGTCTGGAGCCTAAACTATTGAGTATTGACCCACGTGAAATCCCTGACTACTTTTAAGCCTGAGTACTCTAGCACTGATGCGTATTCATCAACAGGATCAGTATCATTACCATTTCAACACTATACTACGCAAATCCCGGACGGTGTCAAAAAACGGTACGAAAAAGACGCAAACTTGCAAAAACCGTGCGTACTTTCCGGAACGATCACGCATAGTGGAGCCTGGGCTTAACCCGGGCCGTCGGTTGCGTCAGAAGCCGGCGGGGCGGTCTGACGTAGCACCAGCGTCGTCGGCGGCGGCGGGGGGCGCGTCAGGAGGCCGGACTGGCGGCGGCGGCGCGTGCGCGGAGGGCGTGTCAGCGCCGGCTGAAGGGCACTGCAAGGTGATCTGTCGGGCGACGTCTCAAAACCACCGGCGGGCAGAGCGCCGGAGGCAGACCGGTCAGTGGTGAGCGGCCAGAGACAGACAGCAGCCGGAGTGAGGAGCGGCCCGAGACAGATAGCAGCAGGAGGGAAGAGCGGCCAGAGAGAGACAGCAGCCGGAGAGAAGAGCGGCCAGAGACAGACAGCAGCCGGAGAGAGGAGCGACCCGAGACAGATAGCAGCAGGAGGGAAGAGCGGCCAGAGAGAGACAGCAGCCGGAGAGAGGAGCGACCCGAGACAGATAGCAGCAGGAGGGAAGAGCGGCCAGAGACAGACAGCAGCCGGAGAGAGGAGCGACCCGAGACAGATAGCAGCAGGAGGGAAGAGCGGCCAGAGAGAGACAGCAGCCGGAGAGAGGAGCGACCCGAGACAGATAGCAGCCGGAGAGAGGAGCGACCCGAGACAGATAGCAGCCGGAGAGAGGAGCGGCCCGAGACAGATAGCAGACCCAGAAGCGACCAGGATGCCTGAGTGTCTGGCCAGTCTGCGGGCGCCGGTGGTGACGCCGAAGGAGAGAGGACTGATGATGGCTACGCCGACCTCGGCACGGGTAAGTGTCTGAGGATGGCTGACGCCGGTTGGGAATCAGAATTGCTTTGTCCTGGACCATATCTATTTAATTAGAGATGATCGTTGGGGTGCCGCTTCTAGTTAATTTTGTTTGGTGGTTTCGCTCGCTCTTGGCCCTGTGAGAGTATGTTTTTTTTTGCTTTAGATGTTGACATTATTCGCCATGTGGTCTGTTTTTGTAACAACTCTTTTGATAAATTCTGTCAAAAAAAAACATACGGTTTGACTAACATAAAATATATTATCTTAAGTTAACCGTTTCAGTGTCACGCTTTCTGTGTATTGGGGATATGTGCTGTAGTTTGAATATTTATCAGTTACACAGATTTAACTCGCTAAAATGACATACAAAATCATCGAAAATCCGCATAATGGGTTCTCTGCGTTTAGGTATACATTGTTACATGCATATATTCAAGCGTTTAGCATTATTAGATATAGATCGGTCACGGGTCGGCGGACTTGCACGACTTGCACATTGCACAGATAGATCGACTTGCACATTGCACAAACACATGCATGGTATAATGCAGTGTTCAAGGTATGGATGCCAAAATCAAAATGCCGTGCCCTGCAAATCAGCATGGTGTCTTTCATTGGGTTTGCAAATGTAAGAGTCCCAAAAATCAAATACAAGCACTTTACTTTTAGGAGCCATTCATTTTGCTCCAAAATCAAAATCAGCTTTTTACATTCCTTGTTGCCGACCCAATTTCAAGTTTGGCGGTGACTGGATCGTATTTATTCTTCATGAGTTATAAGATTTTGGCTTCTTTAATTCTGTCGCTTGCAGTATGCTTTCCTTTTTAGGACTTCCTGTGCTCAAGTGACACAGTAGCACATTTTTCGACATTCTCCTCCGACCTATTAAACTGACTAAATATAGGGATGGGTGGTTGATATGTATGCGTAATATCAGTTACAATACAAC
>JAXIVJ010006055.1:42500-69654 GCA_036785665.1 Chirona hameri | reverse complement strand
GGTGGAAACAAGACAGGTATCCGGACTCGTCTATCTTCTCCAGGCTGGCACTTCCATACTAACCTGCCCCTGTTTCCCCGTTATCACACTGTGTTCCCCCACTGACCTGTAGTCTGCTCTTGTCATCCCGAGCGGCAGCTCCCTTCCAGAGCGCTCAACCTGTGACTCCCCCACTGACCTGCCTCCCGTCATCCCGAGCGGCAGCTCCCTTCCAGAGCGCTCCACCTGTGACTCCCCCACTGACCTGCCTCCCGTCATCCCGAGCGGCAGCTCCCTTCCAGAGCGCCCCACCTGTGACTCCCCCACTGACCTGCCTCCCGTCATCCCGAGCGGCAGCTCCCTTCCAGAGCGCTCCACCTGTGACTCCCCCACTGACCTGCCTCCCGTCATCACGAGCGGTAGCTCCCTTCCAGAGCGCTCCACAGGTGACTCCCCCACTGACCTGCCTCCCGTCATCCCGAGCGGCAGCTCCCTTCCAGAGCGCTCCACCAGTGACTCCCCCACTGACCTGTAGTCTGCTCCCGTCATCCCGAGCGGCAGCTCCCTTCCAGAGCGCTCCATCTGTGACTCCCCCAGTGACCTGCCTCCCGTCATCCCGAGCGGCAGCTCCCTTCCAGAGCGCTCCACCTGTGACTCCCCCACTGACCTGCCTCCCGTCATCCCGAGCGGCAGCTCCCTTCCAGAGCGCTCCACCTGTGACTCCCCCACTGACCTGCCTCCCGTCATCCCGAGCGGCAGCTCCCTTCCAGAGCGCTCCACCTGTGACTCCCCACTGACCTGCCTCCCGTCATCCCGAGCGGCAGCTCCCTTCCAGAGCGCTCCACCTGTGACTCCCCCACTGACCTGCCTCCCGTCATCCCGAGCGGCAGCTCCCTTCCAGAGCGCTCCACCTGTGACTCCCCCACTGACCTGTAGTCTGCTCCCGTCATCCCGAGCGGCAGCTCCCTTCCAGAGCGCTCCACCTGTGACTCCCCCACTGACCTGCCTCCCGTCATCCCGAGCGGCAGCTCCCTTCCAGAGCGCTCCACCTGTGAGTCACCGTCGTGTCGGGCGCTGGATGACGCCGCCTCCGCCGCCGGCGCGCTGGCTGGCTGGCTTCACCTCGTGGGCTGTCCGCCAGCTCCGCCCCCGGCCTCCTCCTTCCCAGCCGACACACGCGCACGCGACTCGCCCGCTGCGTGGCGTGGCGGCCCCGTCCTCCCTCCCTCGTGGCGCCGGTTACGGTGAACTGCTGCTCATCGGATGCGCCCCCGATGAGCAGCAGTAACGTGTCTAGTTTATTTGTCAAGCCCGTCTGAGAGCGGCTGTGTAACCGACGGACCGTTGCAGCGGAGGGGACCGCTGTCCGGCGGACGGATCAGAGGGGACCACTGTCCGGCGGACGGACCAGAGGGGACCACTGTCCGGCGGACGGACCAGAGGGGACCACTGTCCGGTGGACGGACCAGAGGGGACCACTGTCCGGCGGACGGACCAGAGGGGACCACTGTCCGGCGGACGGACCAGAGGGGACCACTGTCCGGCGGACGGACCAGAGGGGACCACTGTCCGGCGGACGGACCAGAGGGGAACACTGTCCGGCGGACGGACCAGAGGGGACCATTGTCCGGCGGACGGACCAGAGGGTACCACTGTCCGGCGGACGGAGCAGAGGGGGAGCTGGCAGTGTGCCTCCTGGCGATGATTTGTGACGTATCCGTACTGGTAATCCAGTATACACGAGAAAGCTGCCTTGTGATACACAGCGTCGTTTTCAAACGTTTTATGCTAACCTCTAAAATCCGTCCTTTGTCTTTGCCTGTTGACGCCTTTTTAGATATATCGTATAATTTGGCTTTGCCGACGCCAGCCAGCGGCATCGGAATAGATACCGCCGCATCTGGACCCCTGCTTTCCAACCGGCCCTCCTTTGATCTCCGCTGATCCCTTTGAACGTGCCGTTTTAAATGTCTCGGCCGCGTTGGCTGTCGGCGCTGGCCTGCGCGTGTTGCGAGGCGGCGCCGACCGTCACCTGTGCCTCGCCACAACACCGGGCCTGCGGAGAGACCTGACCCGGCGGGCTCTCGAGGGCAGTAGACCATGCCAAGGCCGCGCGGGACGCCCGCGGGACGCCCGCCGGCTATATGGGTCATCAGACTGGGTCGGCACTGGGCGGTGCCGAGATTCACAAATTGGCCGGAGACCCGCGACATGGCGGAAGTGGGCGGAAACGAGGTTGTCTGAGGAGTGTTCGCGAGGTTCTGACAGGTGTTTCTTAATTAGAGAAGGAGGCCTGAAGGTTATATCTCAATTGCACGTTGTGGCTATGTGTGAGCTATAGCAAAGAGTGTGAACGTTTCGAACAAATGATTTTATTTGTGGACTTCCAAGGAGTTCGATGATGTTGTAGCTCTTTGAGATAGACAAATCATAACATTAGCCAGGTATCACTAATCACCCACACTGCTATTGTGGAAATGCATGTTGGTACGTTAGGACACACAAGACCTAAAGCACCATCGACTTTCAAAACATATATCTGTAGACTTATTCGGAAAAGAAAACTCACTCAGCATTCACAGGATCCTCCTTCACACCAGGGCGTGTCCAAGCTCTGATTGGCCCGACAACCCCGTCCTTCGGGCGTGACATGCGAAGTTGAGGCAGGGCCCTGGCGGTCTGGAGTCTGAGGAAGTCTGGAGGTTGGAGCCTGTCAGTTGGCCAGAATTGGTGGAGATGGAACGGTAGCGTGGTGTTCTGAGGCGGAGAGACAGACCACCCAACATGGAGAAGGGCAGACAGAAGAGGAACAAAGACGACAACGTTAGTAATGCGTTGAAGTCAGAGCGGAACGGCAGTCATTGAACTAGGTTGTTTCGGTCTCACTCTCACCACCTCACCTCCCTCGTCACTCACCCACCACATCATCGGGTGGGACGCTCGAGGGTCGTTTAGCATCCATAACGGGGTGCTACACAGACCAGGCCGGGTGCGGCGGGATGGCGTTTTTCAAAGCCGAATATATAAATACATCCCAAGAACGGTGCAGAGACGTATTTCGACTATTACCAGTACTATACTATTTCGACTATTACCAGTACTATACTATTTCGACTATTACCAGTACTATACTATTTCGACTATTACCAGTACTATACTATTTCGACTATTACCAGTACTATACTATTTCGACTATTACCAGTACTATACTATTTCGACTATTACCAGTACTATACTATTTCGACTATTACCAGTACTATACTATTTCGACTATTACCAGTACTATACTATTTCGACTATTACCAGTACTATACTATTTCGACTATTACCAGTACTATACTATTTCGACTATTACCAGTACTATACTATTTCGACTATTACCAGTACTATACTATTTCGACTATTACCAGTACTATACTATTTCGACTATTACCAGTACTATACTATTTCGACTATTACCAGTACTATACTATTTCGACTATTACCAGTACTATACTATTTCGACTATTACCAGTACTATACTATTTCGACTATTACCAGTACTATACTATTTCGACTATTACCAGTACTATACTATTTCGACTATTACCAGTACTATACTATTTCGACTATTACCAGTACTATACTATTTCGACTATTACCAGTGCTATACTATTTCGACTATTACCAGTACTATACTATTTCGACTATTACCAGTACTATACTATTTCGACTATTACCAGTACTATACTATTTCGACTATTACCAGTACTATACTATTTCAACTATTACCAGTACTATACTATTTCGACTATTACCAGTACTATACTATTTCGACTATTACCAGTACTATACTATTTCGACTATTACCAGTACTATACTATTTCGACTATTACCAGTACTATACTATTTCGGCTATTCGTTTCCGATGAAGTATTGCGTAAATAGTATATTTTCGGGCATATTTTGTGGTCAATATTGTGCATAATTGTATCGTGTTTTGTTTAATTGATGTCGCTTATTCACGTACGATGTGTGCTTTTTCAGGTTCGACATAGTGAAGAAACTGGGCCAGGGCACATACGGAAAGGTTCAGCTGGCCATCAACAAGGAGACGGGACAGGATGTAAGTAACCGCAATGCGTGTGTCGTTAATACAGCCCTGGTCAGAATCAGAAGTGACTGGTTTTAGTGACCTATTCTGTGCCATTCCGAGGAACGATAGCACCGCCGCACTGTCACCACTGACAGCGTATCAGAGCGTATGCCCTTAAACGTGCGCACACCGTCTTTGGCTGCACTGCGCACCACCACCAGCTGACTTTGCGGCAGGTGTTACGCTCTGTGAAGTTGTCAGACTGGTTATTGATTCACCTTTTAGGGAAGGATTCAATCACGATTCATTTTGGAATATGAATGATTCAGTCACCGATTGATTCATGGATAACAATTTTGAGAAATGATTCTTTCCGATTCGAAGAATCAGTTTTTTTATCAAATCATGTTTGGCTCGCCATTGAAATAGCACTGCACACTCTCTTTGTTTCAATCAGCCTTGTTTCTAAGCGAGTTTTTATTCAATCATTATTCATGAATCAAAAAATCCGGTGGTGAATCGATTTTTCTTTGATTCAAGGGATTTTGATTGAACGATTCCAATCGATTAAATCAGAGTCGAATCAATAACCAGTCTGGAAGTTGTTAGACTGAAAAAGTGATCGTTCGCTATTCGTCTCTGCTTGTGTACTGAGTGAGTATGGCTGCGGAGTCCATCAGACCGACAGGCGACACATGACGTGATCGGTGGCATGCCGTTTTAGGTACACCGTTCACGATGGCGAGCGCTGTCCCCTGTCAGCTCAATGCTGCTAAAAGGCTGTTCTAATCGGTGATCGGTGTCAGTGTCAGAGATGTTCAATAGGATGTTCGCTGGCGACTGATCGGTGACGTATTTGAATCTAGATCCGGTACTCGAGATGGCTATTTGGATTCCCCGCTGTACCCGCGCGACGGAGTGTTTTTGTCGTGAAGTCATGGACATTTCATCGGTTTATTGAAACCAGAGTCGTACATGCATTTCGTGCTTCAGGGCTTTGTTTTGAACATCTTAAATCCGTTCAATATCTATGAGCTTGTCAGACGCATACTTCCGGCAGACTGGTTATTGATTCGACTCTGATTGAATCGATTGGAATCGTTCAATCAAAATCCCTTGAATCAAAGAAGAATCGATTCACCACCGGATATTTGTATTCATGAATCATGAATGAATCAAAACCCGCATAGAAACAAGGCTGATTGAATCAACAAGACTGCAATGCTATTTCAATGGTGAGTCAAACGTGATTTGATCACAAAATGTTTTGATTCTTTAAATCGGAAAGAATCATTTCTCAAAATTGTTATCCATGAATCAAACGGTGACTGAATCATTTATATTCAAAAATGAATCGTGATTGAATCCTTCCAAAAAGGTGAATCAATAACCAGTCTTAATCATTACTTCGAATCATAGTTTGTGTTCAACAGACGATTACCGCCGACGTTTGGGTGAGCAACACCACCCTCCCCTCAAGAAGAACGACCCATTAGCAATCACACGTTCGGTGTGCACCGGTGTGATTCATTTTATGGGAGGTGCTCGGCGCCGACACCCGTCACCCTCCGAGCGCCACGGGTGATAGATGATGCTTATTATCATGTCGACAGTGCGTCTCGGCGCGTTGCTCTGCGCCGCTCGCCGAGCCTGAGGTCATTGAAGAGCCATCCCGTCGCTCAGCCACGCTGCTGGAGCCGCGGGCACGACGCCAACCAGAGCCAAGTTTTGGCGTTTGGAGTATTTGTTGTCACTGGATCCTCCAGAAATAAAACAACCTCCTGGAGCGGCGGCTAGCCGCGGCGTCCGTTCGAGCGGACCGGGTTTATAATCTGCTCTCGCTGTTCGGTGTGGCAGTTCGTCCATGGAGCAGCAGCATCCGTCAGAAACTTGCGAATGCACGGTACGCAAGCAATATAACAAACAAATGCTTACGTGTACCCTGTGACCCGTGTTTCTCGGAATTTTCAGGTAAAAAGTACGTTGGAATTTTCGTGAACATTGCAAGAAATCAAGCGCCGCGGCTGCGCGTCACTCAGTAAATTTCGGGCACCAAAAGAATGGCCACGTGTGTTGGTCATTTGTGAGGAGACCAACATTGGCCTGTTCTACCACGAACCCCACCGTAAGCATGCTGCATTGACGGCGGATGGAGCAGCAGGCACCAGTTACGTCCGCTACGCGTGGAATGCCGGAGAGCAGTCGGCTGTGTGCGCGGCAGATGAAAAAGACGGGTGTTTGCATCAGCGTATAGGACCTGGTCCATCAATCACAACAGGCGATACCGATAGCGTTTTAGGAGGCACGCAGGCGGTGCAGCCGGTTCTGATGGATAGGACTGTCGAGCTCTTTAATGTTTGTTTTTTGTGTGTGTTAAACTTGGTACCTAAATACAATTTAGTCTGTATTGTCGCAAACTCGGTGGGCTCAGACACTCGGCTAGCTGAGTCATGCTGCCCTGTTCCCTTATTTCATGGGCCATTTGGCGGTGAATTGGAAACGGAAATCGCAACTTTCAAAAACTAAAATTGAAATGTAATATTTATTATCAGGGGTTTAATTGATTCCGAAGGCAGATGGCCAATGTGAAATGTCTCCAGTCTCCTATGTGGAAACACCGTGTATCGTTAGCGCATCAAAGGTGATTTTAGTCGGTGACATAAGTCTTCATTCTGGCTCTGCTGTTGTCGATCTTGTCACCTCGGATCCTGCTGAATCCTCTGACGCTAAGTTTATTCCCTCTACTCAATCATATCAATCATAGCTAACGATTCAGCCCGACGGACTGCTGGCACCGCCCTTTGTTCTATTACCCTGGTTGGCACCGCCCTTGCGCTGCCTCGTTTTTTACGTCTCGTTTTTGGGACGTGCATCACCATGTGTTTTGTGGATTGTTTGGGGGCGGGCAGCGGGAGGCTGCGACCTGTGACCTGTGACCTGTGACCTGTGACCTGTGACCTGCGACCTGCGACATGTGACCTGTGACCTGTACCGCTGCAGCCAGACTGGACAGTGCAGACACAACTGACCCCTCAGGCATCACCAGCTGTTCAGTGGACCGTGAGGGTGATCCAGTCCAGCCTCTGTTTGTCCAGTCTCACCTCTCGCCTGGCGGCCGCCGGATACCTGGCTTCAGGGACCAAGTCTGCTGTGGTGGCGGCGGAGCGGTGTAGATGCTTTGGTGCCGTGACACCGGAGCAATCTCCTGTTGATTTCCTGATAGTCAGACTAGCCCACTAGGTGTAATTGCTTAATTTCCTCTGCCTGATAAAGAGAGGAAGTTCATATTTCGCTTTCCCATTTTGTAGGTAGGTTGTTCTTCGTATCGTTTCGTGTAGACAGCTCATGAGAACGGCAGCAGCCCCAGCACATGCAAAATCAGCTTACTCTATCGCCCATTATCACAATCCCTCCTCCCCTACTCGACGCACGAAATTGGCGACACGCCGGCTCGCTCTGGCAGCTGATGCCATGTCCCGTGCTGACAGCTGCGAGTCGGCTAAATCTGCACCCTGCCGATACTGACTGCCGCGACGAGGCCATGTCCCGTGCTGACAGCTGCGAGTCGGCTAAATCTGCACCCTGTCGATACTGACTGCCGCGACGAGGCCATGTCCCGTGCTGACAGCTGCGAGTCGGCTAAATCTGCACCCTGCCGATAAATCTGACTGCCGCGACGAGGCCCTGTTCCGTGCTACCGTGTCGCGAAAAGTCCGAATCTGAGCCGAACTGCCTCTATTTCGGTCCCCAGACTGCCCCCCCCCCCCACACCCCTCCTACAGCGGGCGCGAACCGGCGAGCGAAGCTTCGGCCAGCGCCAGGGTCGGCTCGGCACGATAGTGCGCCGGCCTTAGTACCGTCACCTCCAGACGCCAGACACGTGGTAGAGGAGGTTGGCTTCTCGCCACGCGGGTTTACCTCCCATGATAGCCGTAACTCAATTGAGACTGGTCAGTTTTGTATCGCAGCCGACGGACGTCATGCTTGAAGTCACCGCTTTGTTTATTATTGGTCTTCTTTGCAGAATAGCATGTGTTGACGATATCTGTATTTTCTGTTTCCAGGTTGCAATTAAGACAATCAAGAAGGCGAAGATTGAAACAGAGAAGGATTTGATCCGCATCCGCAGGGAGATTCAGATTATGTCATCTGTAACGCATCCACATATCATCCACATATTTGAAGGTAAATCGGCCTGTTGCATCTCACTACCTCACCTTAACATAAGATTTGAGTTGAGATAGTCATTTTGATGGCTTGGCATTGCAATTATGTATGGTAGCGGTTAAAACAGCCACAATGATCTAATCAAAAAGATATTCGAGTTTGATTTTGACATCTGTAAAAAAATAAGGTCCATGTGTATTTGAATAGGGTCTCTAAACCGACAGCGTCGTCTTACCCAACTGGTAATGATAGTAGACTTGTTTTAAAGGGATTATACGGGTTTTCCCCGGAATAATAGAGTTACATAGTAAAACGTACTTATAAAGGTGGTAGAAGTCCCACGGTAGCCACATTTTTTCTGGAAATTATCTCTTCTTCACGTAATGACATTCCAAAGTGTGCGGTGATGCCACCGCGTATTTTCTGCAGGACCGGCTGAGGCAGAGCCAGTCATCTCTTTTATGCTAATAAAAACACCTCACGTATGGCATATTTCCGGTAAAATAAGCAATGTTTGAAAGAAAATAAACTTGTTTTGTTCCAACGACAGCAGCAGTTACCTAGTTTTCCCATAAAATTCTATATTTTTCATGAATTTTCATGCCAAAAAATGAATACGCCACCACCAAATTCTCAACGCTAAAGGCCAGAGAAAAGAAAACCACAAAAACACAAAACCTCAACGAACAGTGTGTAGTAATACAAAGTCCCGTCAGTTTTGAATTGCATAATAATTGTGTGATCCAGTGTAGGACTTGCAGATAATTCAAAACTCTAAAATTGATCTTAAGATAAAAGTGGTGGACAGTAGTGCCGATCAAGTACTCGTTATCTGATACTAGTCTCGAAAAACGCCCAAGTTTTAACGCTGATAATTTCGGAAATAATGGACTAAGGGAGCATTGAGGTCCCTGTTATATGTCTTAAACGTGTTTAAAGCTCATACAACTGCAAAAGAGTGCATTTACTTTCAGGACGGAAACCTGTATAATCACTTTGGTGAACCTTGGAGATATTCGCTACATTTCAATGGTTTGGTAGTTGGTTTTGTTTTGTATTCAAAGCGCCAGAATTGTCACGAAATAATTGTGCCCATACTTTGGCAGCGTAAAGGATTTATGTGTAGCTCTCTAGAGCTCAATATGACGTCATCAACCCAAATATTAAAACTGAGCTTTTTATGAAATTGAGCACTGTTTGCGTGAAACAAATGTCATAATCGTGTTCGACAGCAATTACTTCATATTGTGCACCACAAGCGGCGTGCATTTGACAACTTTTGGGAAGGTGGGACAGTCCCTTTAAAGGAAATAGTTCACCTTCAACATTAGTTTTAAACTGAGATAGCAGTTTTGTAGCCCGTGTTGGGAAACCTCTATCTGCAAGTTTTCTTGACTGAAAAGACTCTCCAGCCGAATATACTTTGTTTTCTTCGAAGGAATGCGGTGCTGGCGAAGGAATGTTGTACTGGTTCTAGCCCGGACATAGGCTATACCATCAGCCAATCAGCTTGCAGCTAGTGCTAGCAAGCGAACCGCCGGCCGCCGGTTGGCACATCTCCAATGCGAGTCTATCCTTACGCGACTACTTTCGAATCTAATTGGCTGAACCATTTTTTACATTCGCGTGACGTCAGGACTCTGACTCAGAGAGTATGCATATAGTTTTGATAAACAATACAAATGTATGACCTTCTGTCCTGAATCGGCGCGATATAGGGGCATTTTTGTCAATAGAAAAAATATATTATATTAAAAATATAATCAAATCGTGTTTGGTAAAAATGTCCAAGGTGAACTATTTCCTTTAATACAATGTTCTCCAATATTTGTCTGTATTCCGTGTCGCTTGAGTCTATGACTTTCCAGGGACATGGGAACGTCACGAAAAGTGTGTGGGTGTGGGGATGGGGCGGTGAAACTGATCTATTTTGAGAGAACCCCAACCCCCTATGGAAAATGTATTTGCAGATGTGGGCTGTTCTCGTCTTGGCGAACCTTTTGCCATCAACACATTTTATCCCAAGCACAAATAAAGATTTTAGCCCCCAAAAAAATGGCCGAAAAGTGAGGGGGCCATGCCCCCCCCCCCTGTTCCTACGCCTATGTCATATGTGACTTTCAATTGTTATCTGCTACTATTCTCTATTCTCTAGCCTGCTACCGTGTTTTGATGCATCGTTACTGGCCATTGTGTGACTAACCTTCATGTGAGTCTGGAACGAGTGGACTGCGATCCTGTGTAGTTGATAATTTCAGATGGACATCTAATAACTAATAATGCATTTGTGCGTGCTCTTTGTTTTCTTACAAACGTTCCACACTGCACCTCGGTCCTCGACGCAAAAACAAAAACAGGTTTGGGTGCTGGAACTGGCTCAAGCCCACATTCGAGCCAGGACGGCTTCATTGCGGTACCTTTAGTACCTTGTTTGTATGCTTGGTAGGCTTATGGTTGAATATTTCCCAATTTGCAACAGGCGGAAGCTGAAGTCAATCGATGGCGATGATGATTGATGATGATGGTACCTTGTTGGTTTGGTACTGTGGGGGGACTTGTTGTTGTGGAGGGGATGGTACTAGTTGGTTTTACTGGCGTTGCGTGGTATTTGTTACTACATATGTGGCATAGATGTAGGAACAGGGGGAGGGGGGGGGGGGGGGGGCATGCCCTCCCACCAGTTTCCGGCATTTGTGTTTGCTATTTTTGTTTTCCTTTGCTTAAAGGGACACTCCCACCTTCCCAAAAGTTGTCAAATGTACGCTGCTTGTGGTGCAAAATATGAAGTCCATGCTGCCGAACACGATTATGACATTTGTTTCTCGCAAACAGTGCTCAATTTCATAAAAAAGTTCAGTTTTAATATTTCGGTTGATGACGTCATATTGAACTCTAGAAGCTATACAGAAATCCTTTACGCTGCCAAAGTATGGCACAATTATTTCGAGACAATTCTGGCGCTTTGAATACAAAACAAACCAATTACCAAACCATTTGAAACACGCAAATATCTCCAAGTCTAACCTTAAAACAAGTCGACTATCATCACCATTTGGTAAAGAGAGGTGACGTCATCGGCCTTAGACCCCTATTCAAATACACGTGGGGTTTATTCGTTACAATTGTCAAGACCAAGCTCGAATTTGTTTTTAATTAGACCTATGTGGTTGTTTTAACTGCTACCATACTTAATTTCAATACAAATCCAACAACATGGCTATCTGAACTCAAAACTAATGTTAAGGTGGGAGTGTCCCTTTAATAAGGAATATTTTAGGTGGCAAACGGTTCGCCAAGGCGCGAGGAGTCAAAATCTGCAAAGACATCTTGAATGCGGGGGGGCTGTCTCAAGACAAGATCAAAGTTGCACTGCCCCCCCCCCCCCCCTCCTCCACACACACACACACTTTTCGAGACGTTTCCATGCCCATGATATGCGGTTTTTTCATAAGCAAGTTGCAAATCGACAGATATTAATGGATCCAGAATTCCTCGGCATTCACTTAAACAGACTAAGCTTGCTCGTCAGTCTGTCTGTGGCACTGGCCAAGGCCACTTCAGAGACAGACAATATTATCAGGTGGATCAGATAATGTGTCTTCGTTCACTGTCCCTCATGGCATAACCTCATGGTTATCGCGTAATCGCAAAACCCTAAACAAGAAACACACGCCCCTGACATTCTAGTTAGTTAATTCAAAATTGTAGAAAGATGAGAAACATGTTTACATGTTTTTCAGAGTTCAAAGATATCCACCGGACCGTCGCTCGGAAAGTGGGAGGAGCTTGTTTGTGTGTGTGTGCGCGCGCGCGCGCGCGCGCGCGCGCGCGCGCGTGTGTGTGTGTGTGTGTGTGTGTGTGTGTGTGTGTGTGTGTGTGTGTGTGTGTGTGTGTGTGTGTGTGTGTGTGTGTGTGTGTGTGCGTGCGTGCGTGCGTGCGTGCGTGCGTGCGTGCGTGCGTGCGTGCGTGCGTGCGTGCGTGCGTGCGTGCGTGCGTGCGTGCGTGCGTGCGTGCGTGCGTGCGTGCGTGCGTGCGTGCGTGCGTGCGTGCGTGCGTGCGTGCGTGCGTGCGTGCGTGCGTGCGTGCGTGCGTGCGTGCGTGCGTGCGTGCGTGCGTGCGTGCGTGCGTGCGTGCGTGCGTGCGTGCGTGCGTGCGTGCGTGCGTGCGTGCGTGCGTGCGTGCGTGCGTGCGTGCGTGCGTGCGTGCGTGCGTGCGTGCGTGCGTGCGTGCGTGCGTGCGTGCGTGCGTGCGTGCGTGCGTGTGTGTGTGTGTGTGTGTGTGTGTGTGTGTGTGTGTGTGTGTGTGTGTGTGTGTGTGTGTGTGTGTGTGTGTGTGTGTGTGTGTCTGTATGTGTGTGTGTATCTGTCTAACGAAGCATATTGGCACGTGGAGCCCAAACGGATGGGCCGATTTCGACGCGGGTGGCACCGTTCGATGCGGCAAAATGTCGGACAGATCGGGGTACTATTTTCTGGTCAAGCGATGGCACGTGGCACGTTCCAAGTGCCAAAACGTGGGCGCCAACATTTTTGTTCTTTTTCGCCTCCTCAGGTCACACGGTTGGTGACACAGACTTGATACTCGCAGGTCACGTGCGCGATACACCGGCCCCAAATCCATTAATGGCTGCCGATGCTGAGGGGGTAAAATAAACCCGCCAGGGGGTAAAACCAAATTACCATTTTGAAGGAGCGTGCCTCCGCCGTCAGCTGGTGCCGGCCGGCCGTGGATACTGTGCCGCAAAGCAGGATACTGCGCCGCACAGCACTGAGAGCCGGCCGGCACGCTGCCTAGTGGCGGCTTGTGGTGACGTCACAGTCTGAGGTCACCGCGACGGCCAGTCAGCGGTGGACTGGCCGGCTGGGGCCAAATTACGCAATTATCGTACGATTTTGACCCCAAGGCAATGCCCCGATCGCATTGCCGGCCTCTAGTTCAAAATCGTAGAAAGAAGAGAAACATGTTTACATGTTTTTCTGAGTTCGATATTTCCACCGGGCCGTCGCTCGGAAAGTGGGAGGAGCTTGTTTGTATGTGTGTCCAGGCGCGTAACCACCACTGGGGTCACTGGGGATCAGTCCCCAGTACCATTTTCGCATTTTACCATTAAGCCTATGGGCGTTGCATGGAAAGAATCGACTTAAAAGTGCCTCCGTCCCCACCTACTTTCGGAAGGTGGTTACGCCTATGTGTGTGTCCGACGGAGCATATTGGCATGTGGAGCCCAAACGGCCGGGCCGATTTCGACGCGGATGGCACCGTTCGATGTGGCAATACGGGGGACAGATGATGGTACCATTTTAGGGTCAATCGACGTTCCAGAACGTGCCAAGTGCCAAAACGTGGGCGCCATCATTTGTTCTTTTTTCGCCTCCTCAGGTCACACGGTTTGTGACACATACTTGATACTCGCAGGTCACTTGCGCGATACAGCGGCCCAAAATCCATCGGGGTCGCCGACCCCGAGGGGGAAAAATAACCCCCAGGGGTAAAACCAAATTACGATTTTGACCCCAAAGCAATGCCCCGATCGCATAATGCCCCGATCGCATTGCCGGCCACTAGTTAATAATGATGCTCATGCTTGTAATGGTCCTCAGCATTGCACGTTACGTTGTAGACATGCCTGGATACCCCAACACGGATCTGAGTTGTATATCTGGATGGGTTGAGTGGGCGCCGCCACCGTTGTCGTAGAGCCGACTCCAGACCACGTTGGTCCTACCCGGATACACACACCTGACCGAGCTGATGGGCGATGGCTGATGGCTTGATCTCAGGCGCGCCTCTTCTGCAGCTTGTAAAATTGTCAACCGACCGCAGACGAACTCTCTCACAACTCAATCGCCACTCAATCGCCAGGCGTAGAGGATGCACTTAGGTTTGATCCTTATCTGTCCATAACCCCGCAATGATGACCATGGCATTGTCTTACAGTGAGCACTGCGTCTCCTACTGTCTCCTCTCCTACTTGTCAACCTTAACTAAATTAGAGAAGTAACCGAACATTGACTGGTCTCATTTCAAACGATGACCAAAATCAACCTGGCATTTCAAGCGTCTCATGAGAAGTTTAGCCAAGATTGTGCTAGGTATGGCGGGAGCACGACTGAACAGAGAGCAGTCGCCACTTGCGGTTTGTCTGCAGCGTGTGGGTACAGCGGCGCTTGGCGTCCTGAGCTGGATACCACATATCCTAAGCCGGACCTAAGCCGGATACACAGATTAGCCGGATACCACAGATGCCTTCGCTGTTTCTGTGCATGATCTCATGTGTCAATATGACTATTTGTAATTAAATGGGTCGACGGTGATGAACAGTGTCTATTGAGGACGTTTGCTCGTGTGTTTCCTCAGTGTTTGATAACCGTGTGTTCGGCAGTGTTTAAGAATCGTCTGTTTCCTCAGTGTTTTGAGAACCGTGTGTTTCCTCAGTGTTTTGATAACCGTGTGTTTCGGCAGTGTTTGAGAACCGTGACAAGATGGTTCTGGTGATGGAGTACGCGGCCGGCGGTGAACTGTATGACTACCTCAGCGAGAAGAAGGTCCTATCGGAAAATGAGGCTCGCCGAATATTCCGCCAGGTGGCCAGTGCCTGCTATTACTGCCACAAGGTACGGATGGTCAGATATTCCGCCAGGTGGCCAGTGCCTGCTATTACTGCCACAAGGTACGGATGGTCAGATATTCCGCCAGGTGGCCAGTGCCTGCTATTACTGCCACAAGGTACGGATGGTCAGATATTCCGCCAGGTGACCAGTGCCTGCTATTACTGCCACAAGGTACGGATGGTCAGATATTCCGCCAGGTGGCCAGTGCCTGCTATTACTGCCACAAGGTACGGATGGTCAGATATTCCGCCAGGTGGCCAGTGCCTGCTATTACTGCCACAAGGTACGGATGGTCAGATATTCCGCCAGGTGGCCAGTGCCTGCTATTACTGCCACAAGGTACGGATGGTCAGATATTCCGCCAGGTGGCCAGTGCCTGCTATTACTGCCACAAGGTACGGATGGTCAGATATTCCGCCAGGTGGCCAGTGCCTGCTATTACTGCCACAAGGTACGGATGGTCAGATATTCCGCCAGGTGGCCAGTGCCTGCTATTACTGCCACAAGGTACGGATGGTCAGATATTCCGCCAGGTGACCAGTGCCTGTTATTACTGCCACAAGGTACGGATGGTCAGATATTCCGCCAGGTGACCAGTGCCTGCTATTACTGCCACAAGGTACGGATGGTCAGATATTCCGCCAGGTGGTCAGTGCCTGCTATTACTGCCACAAGGTACGGATGGTCAGATATTCCGCCAGGTGGACAGTGCCTGCTATTACTGCCACAAGGTACGGATGGTCAGATATTCCGCCAGGTGGTCAGTGCCTGCTATTACTGCCACAAGGTACGGATGGTCAGATATTCCGCCAGGTGGACAGTGCCTGCTATTACTGCCACAAGGTACGGATGGTCAGATATTCCGCCAGGTGGCCAGTGCCTGCTATTACTGCCACAAGGTACGGATGGTCAGATATTCCGCCAGGTGGCCAGTGCCTGCTATTACTGCCACAAGGTACGGATGGTCAGATATTCCGCCAGGTGGCCAGTGCCTGCTATTACTGCCACAAGGTACGGATGGTCAGATATTCCGCCAGGTGGTCAGTGCCTGCTATTACTGCCACAAGGTACGGATGGTCAGATATTCCGCCAGGTGACCAGTGCCTGCTATTACTGCCACAAGGTACGGATGGTCAAATATTCCGCCAGGTGGTCAGTGCCTGCTATTACTGCCACAAGGTACGGATGGTCAGTTATTCCGCCAGGTGGCCAGTGCCTGCTATTACTGCCACAAGGTACGGATGGTCAAATATTCCGCCAGGTGGCCAGTGCCTGCTATTACTGCCACAAGGTACGGATGGTCAGATATTCCGCCAGGTGGCCAGTGCCTGCTATTACTGCCACAAGGTACGGATGGTCAGATATTCCGCCAGGTGGCCAGTGCCTGCTATTACTGCCACAAGGTACGGATGATCAGATATTCCGCCAGGTGGTCAGTGCCTGCTATTACTGCCACAAGGTACGGATGGTCTGATATTCCGCCAGGTGGCCAGTGTCTGCTATTACTGCCACAAGGTACGGATGGTCTGATATTCCGCCAGGTGGCCAGTGCCTGCTATTACTGCCACAAGGTACGGATGGTCAGATATTCCGTCAGGTGGCCAGTGCCTGCTATTACTGCCACAAGGTACGGATGGTCAGATATTCCGCCAGGTGACCAGTGCCTGCTATTACTGCCACAAGGTACGGATGGTCAAATATTCCGCCAGGTGGCCAGTGCCTGCTATTACTGCCACAAGGTACGGATGGTCTGATATTCCGCCAGGTGGCCAGTGCCTGCTATTACTGCCACAAGGTACGGATGGTCAGATATTCCGCCAGGTGGCCAGTGACTGCTATTACTGCCACAAGGTACGGATGGTCAAATATTCCGCCAGGTGGCCAGTGGCTGCTATTACTGCCACAAGGTACGGATGAACCATGTGTGCATTCTGAAGATGATGATTAGGTTGGATTCCCGCTTAGCCAGGACAATAGCAAAATGACACTTTACTGTCGTCACTGGCCGGGTCCCAACGTCATGATCGATCATAGGTTGCATTGTTCAATTCACCGTACCCGTGTTACTGTCATCACTGAACATGCTAGTCATAAATCTATGTCTGTGTTTCAGCACATGATTTGCCACCGTGATCTGAAGCTAGAGAATATTCTGCTGGACGAATACGGAAATGCTAAGGTAAAGGTCACGGCACGCGGTATATGTTTATGGTTTTTAATCCTTGGATGAAATGGATGTCTTGCTGATGAGCGACCGGTTAATGTCGTCCCTGTCGCGTGGTTTTACTTTTAGTCCATATCAGCTTTTGTAAACAAACTATCTTGCTTCCGTGGAGTCCCTCATAGGACCAATTTTTCTGGGTTGATGGTCAACATTCTTGGAAGTTGTTATTCCTATCTTTGATGTGCGCCGCTTGGACGACGAATGACCTTTGAAGCCAGTGTCTCAGACTCTCAAAGAAGGCAAGTCATAGTGATCATCGAAGACTTCCGTTATCGGTAATCTCCCTCCCCTCTCCTCTTTTATACTCTCTGTTCCCCTCACTCTAACCCCATCCATTCGCTTCAGATCGCCGATTTCGGTCTGAGTAACGTGTTCGACGACAGTCGTCTGCTGTCCACCTACTGCGGCTCGCCGCTGTACGCCTCGCCGGAGATCGTCCGAGGCACGCCGTACATCGGGCCCGAGGTCGACTGCTGGTCTCTCGGCGTCCTCCTGTACACGCTGGTGTACGGCGCAATGCCCTTTGACGGGTCAAACTTCAAGAAGCTGGTCAAGCAGATAACGGCTGGGGACTTCTACGAGCCGCAGAAACAGTCGAGTGAGTTTTTGAGCTGGGCTCGCTAGGAGAGTGTGGTACGTTACGTAGTGGCCGGTGTACACTATGTGGTGATGTCAGCAGTTTCAGGTGAGATCTTATCAAAGTGAATGATCATGTTATGACCTGGTTTGGAGACATCTAATTCTGTAGGTACACATATATGCGGCTTATTATATGTTTTTTGTGTGTGCTAGCAGCTAGTATCATTCTGTTCTATCACGAATATGACCCCTTTATCGATGTTATTGCGCCAGTGACGCCAAATTAGTGATCTTCTGTAAAGTATAGCAACAAATGTCATGATTCCCCAGCCTTTTGCGCTAGCCAGTCATTTGATACGCAACTGATCACATAGGTAACCTCATCCCTCTGTACATTAAATTTCCCCCTCATTGCTTCTCTGCTGATCTATGATAGCTTCTGCTGACCTCTGCTGACCTTCCTCTCGACATCAGCGGCGTCGGAGCTGATCCACGCGCTGCTGACGCCGACACCGCAGCAGCGGGCCACCATGCTGGACGTCTGCGGCCACTGGTGGGTCAACCAGGACGAGGAGGTCAACTGTCTGGAGGCGGCCGAGGAGCTGGCCAACCAGACACCGGTGCGACTGGACCTGCTGCTGTCGCTGGCGCCGCAGGAGCCGGACAAGGAGCATGTCATGGCCCAGCCGGCTGAGGTGAGTGCAGGGCGGTAAGATCGGCGGGGGGCCGGTGTAGCGCTGTTCAGCCTGGCTTGTGGGGTGACGTAGAGGTTAGAGGTGGTAGAACCAGAACGTCATGCTAAGTCAATAGCGAAGTAAGACACTGTACCATTAGAGTATGATACCAACTTTATCTCTTTGATGTGTAATTCAAGACGGCTGAAGTTTGTTCCGGGGCGTTAATTTGACTGTGTTAATATCTTGTCCAAATGTCAGGTACTGGTGCAGCGAAAACGTAATCGATTGGCGAAAGAAGTGACCTACAGACTGGTTATTGATTCGACTCTGATTGAATCGATTGGAATCGGTCAATCCAAATTCCTTGAATAAGAAATAATTGATTCACCACCAGATCTTCTGATTCATGAAGCGTGATTGAATCAAAACCCGCATCAAATCAGGGCTGATTGAATCAAAAGATTTAACGATTCGACGATTTATTGAAGCACACTAGTAAATTGTGCAAATACATACAGTCCCAGTAGCTACATTAATTTATACTGAAATATTATGCTGTAACAAGGTTTTGATGATCATATTTATGTATGTTTCCATTTGTAAATATTGTACATAAATTCACCACATATATTTAAATGTTGAATCAAACTTGAATAGATGACAATCTTTGTTTTGACTCTTTGAATGGGAACGAATCAATTTTCAAAATTGTATCAGTGAATCGAACAGTGATTGAATCATTCAAATTCCTAAATGAATCATGATTGAATCGTTCCCAGAAAGTTGAATCACTAACCAGTCTGGTGATCTACAGGCGCTACCGTGATGTATGTATGATGTATGATGTAAGGGATGTCCATAAGGACATCCCTTTCGACCCGTGATTGGGCATTTTTTACGCCGATCCTGAACTTGTCCTACCCACAGGCGATCGTTCCTCCTGCGGCCGACAAGGAGCCGTCTCAGGCGCAGTTCGGCGCCTCGGACTCGCTATCCCTGAATAGCGCGATGGAGCTGGAGCCGACCGCCTCCTCCCCCGCCGTCCTCGCCTCCTCCACCCGCACCGCCGAGCAGCCCGCAGCCGACAAGGCGGCCAAGCGAGCGCTCGACGACGGCGAGGAGAAGGCGGCGCGCAAGGCGGAGAAGGCGAGGAAGAGGGAGGGCGAGAAGGCAGCGAAGAAGAAGAAGAGGCCTCCCTCCGAGCCGCCGCTGCCGGAAGAGGATGTATCGATGGGGGATGTGACGGCGGAGGGTAGCGGGACGCAGGGTGGCGGAGAGCAGGCAGCTGATGATGTGCCTCAGGGGAGGGATGCTGCGACGGCGCCGGAGGTTACGGCCGCCGCCGAGGAGCGGGCCCAGTCCCGGCCTGCGGCGGCAGCTCCGGTAGCGAGTGAGGTTCAGCCGGAGGCAGAGCAAGTCCAGAAGCCGGAGGAAGCGCCGCCCACCGAGGAGGATTTCCCCGCCGTGAAGGCACCACAGCTCTCTGAAGACACAGTAAAGGTGCCCTTAGACGTTCAGACAGCGGCGGCACTGCAAGGCGATCAGACTCCTGCAGGCCGTGAGAAAGCGGCAGAGGGTGAAGTTGCTCCCAGGTCGTCCGTCCAGCATCAGCCCGAAGGAAGAGAAGCGGATGCTGCCGCTCTCACCAAAGATACGGAAAGTATCTTAGATAATAATGTGGCTCAAGAAGGCATATCGGAGAAGAAACCGGCGGAAGGCCCTGTTCACACAAGTAGCAAAATATATCTGAAGCTCGTAGAACCCAAAGTCAAAGATATTAGTGATAATCTGGCTGTGCCTGCTACCGAGATAAAGCCCTGTGGACCTGAAGTTGTGAGCACTCAAGGAAACAGTTCTGAACGGACTGAGAGTAGTGCCGCCTCTTCAAAGACTTCTGAGCCGAAGGAGAGTGCTGGGTTGCCGGCGGCATTGGAATCTTCTGGTTTGGATGACGGTGAGAAAGTCAGCGGTCAGAAATCAGAGATGGAGGCTGGTGTTTCAGAAGCAGTTCCGAAGGAACAGTCGCCCGCCAGAGCCGTCGTTGAAGCATCAGTGTCTCCCAAGAAAAGCAGGATTCCGGTAATTGATACAAAATTGTCAGACAGCCAAGCGAAGAAGTCCAAGGCTCCGCAAGAGCCCATTGCTAAGGGTACCGCTTCTAGCAAAGAACCTCAGTTGAGTGTTAAGAAACCCTCTTCTTCTAAGTCCGATGAAAATATTAGTCCAAGCAAGAAGCCAGCTCGTAGCCGATCTGATATGAAGCAAGATGTACCTGCTCCGACAATAAAACGTACTCCGCCAAAAGCAGATGGCGATGTCAGTGCTCTGAAGGTAAAAGATGAGAGCAGAGAACCTGAGGAGACAGTCAAAGACAAACGCGCCAAGCCGGCTAAAATCGTCAGACCATGTAACAGGGAAGAGAAAGAGGAACAGAAGCGCAAAGCGCCTGAGGCGAAAACGAAAGACGAAGTCACGAAGCCTGCCGAGAAAACGAAAGACAATGTCATTAAGCCGACGGAGAAGACGGCAGACGAGATCGAAGTGCGTTCAGAAAAACCGAAGGAACCATCTCCCAAGCCTGAAGAGAAACCGAAACCCAAACAAGTCGAGCCTGAGGAGAAGACTAAAGACAAAACTGCCAAGCCCAAGCCGAGCGAGAAGTTCTCCGATCGTCGGTCTCCTGCTCGCAGCTCTGCCGAGCGCGTACCATCAGCGTCATCCGTCACCTCCGGCATCCGGCCATCGCCCATCGACACGAGGGCTCCGCCGGTGCCACCGGCCACCGCCGCCGCCATCAGCCGGCTGTCCCGGGTCTCCAGCGAGGGAACACCGCGGCCAGCGCCGGCCGCGCGAGCCGACGACCGGGCACATAGTCTGCCTCCGCGCCGCGCCGCCAGCAAGGAGTACATCATCCCCATCAGGCTGGTGGACGACGAGGAGGAGGCCAAGCCGGCCGCCACGCCTCCCCCCGCTCCAACGCCGGTGTCAGCACCAGCAACACCTGCTTCCGCCCCTGCTGCCTTCGTTCCGACGCCGACCCCGGCTCCAGCCCCAGCCCCGGCTCCAGCTCCAGCTCCAGCGCCGGCACAGCCGCGGCGTCAGAAGTCCGTGACGCACACCAGCTCTCTTCGTTCGCTGCCGGAAGACTCTTCGAGCGACGACGGCGGCTCGGGGGGCGGCGCGGCCGACGAGCTGGCGCCTCCAGCGCGCGAGTCGCTGCGCAAGTCGCCAAGAGAGTTCATCATCCCGATCGCGCTGGAGGGCGGCGGAACGATGACGCCGACCGTGCAGGCGCAGACGAAGGAGCAGGACCGCGAGCAGGGCAGCAGCCTGTTCAAAACGCACCAGCTGTCCGGCCAGCGCCGCCTAGGGTAAGTGGGGGGGGGGGGGGGGGGGGGCGGGCGGGCGGTACTGCGGGTGTGAGCGATGCGAAGAGAGGGGCTCAGCGCCATCTGGGGAGTAAGGCTGGAGTGAGCAGTGGCTAGTCTGGGTTTTGTCCGTGTCACACTGCGTTTTTGCTGCGTGTTGTGGCTGGCTTTGTTTGGCGTCGGTGGCCGCTGTGGGCGGAGCGCTGCGTCGTAGAGGGAGCGCTGGGCTGACGCATGTTTGTGCGGTTTTTGCTGTAGCTGGTGGGGGCGTTTTGTTTCACGCAGCGGATCCAGTGCCAACGCCCGGTCCGTAACGGTAACGCAACAGGCAGAGTTCGCTGGGCTGAAAATGAACAGTTGTCCGATGTCTTTCTGTGTATTTTTAGGAAAAGTATGGTTAAATTTGCGAAACTGAATACATCCTCCATAATTGATTAATAATTGGATTCAATCTATCCAATCACATGCATTGAGCAATGAGCATCTATCTGGAAATAAAACACGCAAATAGCTGTAACCATCATCCGTAAGTGATATCTTTTCTTTGCACGTATTAAGGTGATATAATGCTTTTCTCGACTCGTACCTCGCAATCATTTTCTTCATAAAACTCTTCCTGAACGCTTGTCTTAACCAGTGTACTTAATATTAGCTAGTAGTTAGTACATGTATCTTTTGTCGTTGGAGTATCTTCCCCGCATGTCTTCGACTGGCTCCGTGTTCTAACCATCGTCCGTTGTCTCGTCTATGCCGTGAAGCTCTTCTTAGTCCCTGTGACGCGTGACCTCTGGAGCCCGTGCCCGCTGTGCCCGTCCCGTGAGACTAACAGTGCCGCCTGGCGGCGACCGGCAGAAGCTTGCTGGGCGACCGGTCTTCGCGAGACGAGCTGTGGGGCACGCCGATGGGGCTGCAGCGGCACAGTTCGATGCGGAGTTTCGACGACCGGCCGATGCTGGAGCTGGGTAGCTGGCCCTCCGACCGACGGAGGTAACGTGCGAGCTGCGTATCCGGTCAGCGGTGGGGCAGCGAACTGCCAGTCGGGAGAAAGCGAGAGCTATAGCTAGTTTATCTTAGAATCTACCGTTCATGGTCACATTGACCAGCAAGCAACGGTTAAAACATCGACGTTGAACTAATAATTTGCATGAATATTTGCATGTCCTTGCTTGTTTTTATTTCTCCTGGCATGTCTAATTTTATCTACCGAGTAGTTTTTTTACTTCATCTGATTGAGTATCTGACCTGCATCGATTGTGCCGACACACTTTTTACGCTACTCTGAAACATTTCCTCACGGCGTACATTTTATGAATACGAAACATATCGTTGTGTACCGCTCTTTCCTAGTTAGTGCACCTCCTGCGCCCGCATTATGTCGAGGTGTCGCCCCTCCACTGACCCGCCCCTGTCCTCCGACAGGCTGTCCCGTCCGAGGATGACATCCTCCACGGAGCGCGCCGACAGCCTCAGCTCCGGCGGCGAGGACGACGACGACGACGACCAGTTCGACTTCTTCACTGCCGAGTCGGTCTTCGGTAACCTCATGGACCGGATGAAGAGCCTTACGAAGCGCATCGACCTGGATGACAATCCGACCAAGGTGGGTGAAGTGGGCGCCGTGATACGGTGCAGGTCGATGCGTGTGTCGTAGTCGGTGTTCTATGTTGCAGATGAAGATGCTCTTATAGGTATTGTTACAAGGTGTAGCATATTTATATTAAATATGAAGATTCAAGCAGATCGTAGTAATAATATTCGTAACATCAAGTGAATCGTTCAGTTCAAGTACAAAAAAAGTAAAACGTATGACACATACCATGGATAACGTTTGAGAGAGCTTGGTAGGAGATAAAGACCTTATGCACTACGTGCGCCCCAACGCGTAGCCCCCCCCCCCCCCTTATTCTACTGCCCACTGCCCAGTCTTGATATGCGTCTAAGTATCTATGAGACTGTGTGTCTCTCTGTCTGACCGTTCTCTGTCCCACCCTGGCAGCGTTCCCTGCTGCTGTCTGACTGACTGACCATTCTCTGTGTCACCCTGGCAGCGTTCCCTGCTGCTGTCTAACTGACTGACCATTCTCTGTGTCACCCTGGCAGCGTTCCCTGCTGCTGTCTGACTGACCGTTCTCTGTGCCACCTTGGCAGCGTTCCCTGCTGCTGTCTGACTGACCGTTCTCTGTGCCACCTTGGCAGCGTTCCCTGCTGCTGTCCGATCCTCTGCGGATGGACCGCCAGCTGAGCGGCGGCTCCTCCTCGCAGCGCGGCCAACACCGTATGCCCGGCCTTTGGGGAATGCACGGTCAGGTGAAGTCACTCTTCGACAAGCCCATGACGTTCCCACACGGGTCGCTGTTCGACCGGCCGGCCTTCTCCAGGTGAGAACACGAGGGTTTAGGTGGATATGTGGAAACACATGCTGCCAGCCTTCGGAAACATCCGAGTTATGAAGATTGAAAGTGTTTAATCAAAAGCTAACAAAGGAAGGTGCGAGATATTTTCGATGACGAATGCATTTTGCGCGCTATCTTTGTGGAGGGTATCCAGGAGATGGCTGAAAATACTTCAACTAGCCTAGACACCCTCGTGTGAATTAACTCTATTCAACAACTACCATAATCAGAAGCTGGGGCATTCCACGATAGATCGACCAAGGCAAAACACCGTCATATTTCATTTGT
Organism: Chirona hameri; assembly: GCA_036785665.1. Taxonomy (NCBI): domain Eukaryota; kingdom Metazoa; phylum Arthropoda; class Thecostraca; order Balanomorpha; family Balanidae; genus Chirona; species Chirona hameri. The sequence goes on along the minus strand of JAXIVJ010006055.1, from coordinate 45,293 downwards.
GGCTGTAAATTGGTGTAGGGGGTTATGGGTGGAGAACCCAGCTGTGCCAACGAAAAAATAATCCGAGCAGCGGTTTTCAAGATATAGCATCAGGCACTTTTCGAAGGTCACTCAGCAGGCCTACATTTGGCGGCTCGTAGTTTACAAACTATCATAGTTACGACATCAAACCTGAATATTGAAGAAACTCGCATTGAACCGAGATACATTTTTGCGATCTCGTTTTTTTACACGTGACCGCTGACTTATTTTTTGATGAGTGACCAGGACAATTCCTCAATTGAAAGTCGAATTTCTGTTTGAAGCAGATTCAAGCCTGGTCAATGTTCTTTCAGATAGACAAATACAAAAATGGCTTTCGGCCTCCAAATAGGATTTTTGAGTCTCCCAATATGATAAATCGGCAAAAAAGCATGATCATATTTAATTTATCTGTTATTTGGTCTAGGGGGTTATCATAGGCGGGGAAGCCAGCTGTGCCAACGAAAAATAATCCGAGCAGCGATTTTCAAGATATAGCCTCGGCACTTTTCATAAAAGAGCTGCCCAAAGTCGGTATTGGGGGGGGGGGGGGCTCAAAAATCCTATTTGGAGGACGAAAACCATTTTTTAAACTTGTCTATCTGAAACAACATTGACCAGGCTTGAATCGTCTTCAAACGGAAATTCGACTTTCAATTGAAGTTCTGGTCACTCATGAAAAAATAGGTCAAGCGGTCACGTGTCCCCCCCCCCACAAATATATATATATATATATATATATATATATATATATATATATATATATATATATATATATATATATATATATATATATATATATATATATATATATATATATATATATATATATATATATATATATATATATATATATATATATATATATATATATATATATATATATATATATATATATATATATATATATATATATATATCCGAGATTGCACAAATGTCTCTCGGTTCGGTTCAATGCAAATTTCTTCAATATACAGGTTTGATATCGTAACTGTGATGTTTGTGAACTACGAGCCGCCAAATGTACTGGCCTGCTGCGTGACCTTTGAAAAATACCCGAGGCTATAACTTGAAAACCGCTGCTCGGATTTTCTTTTGTGGGCACAGCTGGCTTCCCCGCTTATAACTCCTAGAGTAAATAACAGAGAGAAATTAAATATGATGGTGTGCGCTTTGTTTTTGGTCGATCTATCATATTGGGAGGCTCAAAAATCCTATTTGGAGGCCGAAAGCCATTTTTGTATTTGTCTCTCTGGAAGAACATTGACCAAGCATGAATCGTCTTCAAACGGAAATTCGACTTTCAATTGAAGAATTGTCCTGGTCACTCATACAAATAAGTCAAGCGGTCGCCAAATGTAGACCTGCTGAGTGACCTCCGAAAAGTGCCCGAGGCTATATCTTGAAAACCGCTGCTCGGATATTTTGTTTTCGTTGGCACAGCTGGCTTCCCCACCTATGATAACCCCTAGACCAAATTACAGAGAGATATACAATATGATGGTGCGTTTTTTGTTGTCGATCTATCGTGGAATGCCCTAGCTGTGAAGTAAAGCTGTGCAGAAGTTTAAAAAAAAACTGGACAAGACACTCTTCTATGATCTGCTATCATCCTTCTCTAGCAGTACCCCTTAAACAAACGTGTGCGGTTAACCCTACTTCAGCATCGTATGCGCGTGCGATGCATCAAACTAGTGGCAGAATTATAGCCACCTTACGTTTGTCTTGTTATCTTCCTGTCTCTAACACAACATTTGTATGCTATTAGATCATTCCCGTGTCTTTTAACATTGTCAGTGGGTGGCTTACCAAAGTGCTGGAACTTGGCCTAACAAACCCGTGTGTATAACTGGTTGGCGGACTGACTGGTTGGCGTGTTACTAACGACTCCTTGTTCTGTCCCCCACCCACCTGCTGTATCGGCCACTGTTAGGCCGCGCGTATTCCAGTTTTACCAGTAAGTGATACCGGTGCCTCCGTGCATGTTGGCTCTGCAGTCTGCACGTGTTCGTAGATCGTCCATTGATATGTTGTCCTATTCGGCACCCGGATGGCTGTTGTGAGTTTACCGCCACTGCAAAGTTATTCGGTAAACGAGTAGAACCGCTTTGGACTTTATACTTTAGCTGTATGTTGCATTGCACCCATGTTGTACATATGCACATTGTACAATGTACATATTAGTTGCAGGATAGCATATCAATGCATATGGGAAGTTGCAATGTATTATACAAATTGCGTCGGTATTTGATTGCATGCATTGTCGACTGCGCCGCAGCGGGTATAGTAGTGTAGTACACACAAGCGGTCCCCGCCTGCTTCGCTGCGCGAAGAGGCGACGCCGTTGGCGTCGGTTGTGCCGTTTCTGATGACCGCGACACAAACGTGTTGCAAATAAGGTAATGCCTGTGGACATCGGAACTAACTCACGGCATTGAAGCAATCGCTAAGGTGGCCCACTGTGTAAACTCCACAGCAGTCGCAATAACTGCAGACTGGTTATGGATTCGACACTGATTGAATCGATTGGAATTGTTCAATCAAAATCCATTGAATCAAAACATAATTGATTCACCCCCAGATCTTTTGATTCATGAATCGTGATTAAATCAAAACCCGCATCAAATCAAGGCTGATTGAATCAAAAGATTTAACGATTCAAGTACACTGGTAAATTGTGCAAATACATGCAGTCCCAGTGGCTACATTCATTTATATTTAAAGACTATTGCTCTAACAATGTTTTAATGATCATATATATGCATGTTTCCA
>JAXIVJ010006055.1:32500-37500 GCA_036785665.1 Chirona hameri | reverse complement strand
TGAGCGCCAGGCCCGTGGCCCGACGGGTGCAGTGTGTGCCCGTGCACCCCCCCCCCCCCTCCCGGACCTCCGTACACCCTCTGACATTGGTCAGTGCACCCCCAGTCAGTGTTAAGGTAAAGGACTTTCGCAGTCGAGTAAGAAACAATGAAAACCAGCGCTTTTGAACCTTTCGCGTGCAATCCACTGGGCGCGACACTGATCAGGACACTAATGTGCAGATACAATAGTTTATACTTGATAAGACTTTGGCTTGGTAAATATATGCTAATGGTTGTACAATGTGCACCCTTCGGGAATGTGTGTGGAACGCCATTTAACTGGACCCCTAAATAGCTGTTATTTGGCACCAAATCGCTATGGACACCAAAATGCTGTTCCAGCTCCTATTCGATGATTTCTAGCATGATTTATAGGAATAACATCAATTGGCTATTTCCATGACCAATTTCTACATTCATGTTACCAAAATACTGATGCTGGCTCTTGAATTAAGCATTGAAGAGCAATGTAGCCCCAATCTGGTAACACACCGGCATCTGGAAGGAAATGCTGGAATACTTCGAATATTTTCTGGTATCTTGCTGCTAGTTTATCCCAGACAGACACGACAATATGGAGGTGATTGTATGGTGGAGCAATATGAATGCATTCAAGGATAAATTATGACCGAAGTTTCTATTTTATTTTGTTCACATGGGCGTATTCTCATTTCAACGAGTGTTAGGACAGAGTTCATAGTTACCTCGGTGGTGGCAGGCTTGTCGTCGCCATGACAACGGCGCGGTTATATCGTTGCTGGTGGCTGGTCGGGTGGATATATCTCGCACGCTGTTGGTTGGCGATGACGATGCTACATCAAATGGCATCACGCCAAGAAAGCAACATCTTCCCACGATCTTACTCCGACGACGAGGAACGCAGTGACGCTGCATTCCGCGGGGTTTAACTTCGAAACATTTGATTCCGGTGAAAGTCCGTATTTTGCCAAAAGTCGAAGGAATCGAAAAAGGACCGATCGCAAGAAATATGTGGGTACTGAAAACGTCAATTGATGAATTCTAGGTTTGACTAGAAATCTGGTAATATTGGGCCAGCGATCCGCATTTTGGTGCCAGAAACAGCAGTTCGGGATGGCCCAGGATTCTCGGTGTGGGAACTCAGCCTGGCTGCGGACCTGCTGAGCGCGCCGCTCCGAGTACGTCCTGTGCCTGCGTATCAAACTGAGGACTATCACCCAACCCATGTAGATACTGTGTTTCAACACATATTTAATTTATTGTAAGAGGGTATATGTTCAAAAGGGGAGGATTTCACGGGAAATATTTCGGAAGCTCCCATGATTCAGATATTTCTCCGGTGGGATAATAATATCGTCAGGTAGTGTAGCTTTTAACAGCACTTTGACAATTTTGAAGGTCAAACTGTTGACGGCTAGATCGATATCACGGTCATGACTTGTGTCTGCATCTTCAGGGAGACTCGTGCTGACTGAAGCCGTGTGAACGAAGATTACCCCGCCGGTGACGTCAGACCTGCCCAGTGCCGGACCCTGCCGCTCCGGAGGTGGTGGCGCCACCTGCTCAGCGTCTCACTCCGTCAACGGGGGCGCCACCGTCGGTCGGCCAGTCTACCGTCACTTGCCTGTCGTCCCCCGGGCTGTGACGTCATTACTGTGATGTCACTGGCCCGGCTGCTGTGACGTCACTCGGTCCAATATGGCCGGTACGAGGCTGCTTGCTCTGATGGCTGTGTTGCCAGATCGTCGGATGCCTGCTCTAACGGCTGTGTTGCCAGATGCTAATTTGACGCGAGGCTCAACGGGACAAAGATTTGAGCAATACCTATGTGAATTGGACGATGCTGAAAGGCGTGGGTGGACAGGAAGCGCCAGCAGCGTCGGACTTTGTGAGATTTGCTGCCGGTGCGTTAGAGCGAATGTGTGGTGAGGCGCTAGGTCGCTGTGAGGAAGGGGGAGGGTTTGTATGTTGGAACCTGGGGCGAAATAACAGTTTAGTGACTGACTACCTGTGACTGGAATTGACTGATGTTGTGACACTAATCGCAATATGGATGGAAGACATCTCGAGCTTTGTGAGACTAATATTGCTGAGTTCAAATTAGTGGCCATTATTTTTGTTCTCTCATGTAGTAAGGTATGCAAACTCTCTTCTACAGCTCTATCTATCATTCTGTTTACATGAATCTCGCAGTCTCCTCGCAATCTGTCACTGCTAAACCACTGCAGTATATCTGCTGCCTCGATTCGTTACGCCTGCCATACTGATTGCTATTAGACACTTCACCGATGACAATAGCTACTTTGTGATAGCTAAATGAAGCTGTATTTATTGGCCGCGTACCTGTATAATGCGTGCATACTGTTTCTATTGGCACTTATTGGCTCTCAAAATGTGGCAACAAGGAATAACAGGTCCAGTCTATTTGAACCCTTCTGTTGTCTTTTTTTCGCTTCTCGTATGTTTCCATATGTCCGTCATTCTCTCAGCTCACAGTATGTATCTCAGAACGCTAACTAATCAGTGACCTTGTGACCTGCGACCTGCGACCCGTGAGTCTAGAGACAGTGGTATTCGGGCTGCGTCAGGTCGGCTGGCTCGGGTCGAATGGACCTGTGAGTCGGTAACGATCTCGCCGCGTTCGATATGAGCGCGGTGAGAAGTCTGTTAGCCAAGTCAAGTTGTATGCGTATACGTGTTAACCCGTCTGTTGCAATTGTTGATTTTGAAAATAAAGACATTTTACGCGACATTTCCCTCAATGTGTTCAGGGCAGCGGTGTAACGTGTACTGAAAATCTCAAACCGGCATCCGTACTGCATTACTGAAGTTAAAATGTGTACTGATAGAAAAACGTAACCTGTAGTTAAAACATGTACTGATCACACGTAACCTGTAGTTAAAATATGTACTGATAGACAAACGTAACCTGTAGTTAAAACATGTACTGATAGACAAACGTAACCTGTAGTTAAAATATGTACTGATAGACAAACGTAACCTGTAGTTAAAATATGTACTGATAGACAAACGTAACCTGTAGTTAAAATATGTACTGATAGACAAACGTAACATGTGGTTAAAATATGTACTGATACAAACGTAACCTTACCTTGATAGATAAACGTAACCTGTAGTTATTTTGCATCTGTTTGTAAAACTAGTAAAACGCCTTTTTGGGCGAGGACCGAGCGGCCGCGGTGTGGCAAAGGCGTTTTACTGCCTATTAAATTGTTCATGATCTTTCTCGAATCCGCCAAAAGGGCGTACGTCCTGAGCGCTGCATGCTTCATTACCGAGCGGGCGCGAAAAGTCCGTGAGGTTTCTCGTCAACTTACTAGACAAATTTAAATTTAACCCGGCCCGAACCAGCCCTACAGACGCTTTTCGGAAGCTAATAACTTTGCAATCACTGCTCCAATTGAGATCGGGTTTCCACCATTGGATAAGACCATCAAATCGATTTGCATTGTGGTATGGTGCGTTCTGATAGGGGTGGTACCACAGCGCGTGGCACACGCAAACTCGCCGAACGTCGAAATGAACCAAAATCATTCTTGATCAAAAATGTCATTATTAATTTGAGTATTAGTTTTGTATACGCTGAAGCATGCAGCGCTCAGGACGTACTCCCTTTTGGCGGATTCGAGAAAGGAGATCATGATCATGTTCATCATGATCATGATCATGTTTAACTGTGCGAGCGCGTCGTGTGCAGTCAGCTGATGGACTATCTGTCATTGCATAATGTCTTATGTCCTCAGCAGTATGGTTTTCGCCCCGGCCTATCTACGGAGGCGGCTATGCTTGACGCTGTCCTATACGCGACTGAAAACATGGATATATGTATGGTGACGTCACTGGTCACCGCCGACACATCAAAGGCGTTCGACAGCGTTGAGCATGGCCGTCTTCTGGAGAAGCTGGGGTGGTACGGCATCGATGCGGAGTGGTTTGGTGCATGGCTGCGGGGTCGCACACGGTCGCTGTGGGGCGGAACTGGAGTTCTTGATGTGACTCATGGGGTGGTCCAGGGTTCGATCCTCGGACCAGTCCTCTTCCTGGTCTTTACAAACGACCTGACGCAGCACATACCGCACGGGAAGATGATCCTGTACGCGGACGACGCCCAGTTTCTTGACGCTGACCTGCCCCTGAACATTTCAGAGCTCAAAATACGCATAGAGAAAAATCTGTCGATAGCAAATAACTGGTTCACTCAAAACAGTCTCAAAATCAACCCTCTCAAAACCGAAATGGTGGCGGATCATCACCGACCCGAATTTCTCAGTCGCTTTCGGCAACAGTCATATAAAACCGTCGCAAAGCGTAAAGATTCTGGGCGTCACCGTCGATTCGTGCCTCTCGTGGGAGCTGCAGATATCGGCCATCGTGCGCCGCTGTTACGGTATTCTCGTTGGACTCGCAAGGATGAGATACCGTCTCCCCACCGAAACTAAACGGCTGCTGATCGAAGCACTTGTGTTCCCCATGTGCGCTACTGCCTGTCCGTCTGGGGAAGCTGCACCGCGACACAGAAACACCGCGTGCAAAAAGCTTTGAACTTTGGCACCCGTATCGTCAGTAATATTGGGTGCCGTGACCGAGTGACACCCGTGCTGCGTGAGCTGGGATGGCTCAAAATTGACGACCTGATATGCGAACGCGATGTCATGTTCATACGAGACATCCTCACAGCCAATCGTGCACCGGAGATTCTGCGAAAGCGTGTAGTTCGCCGCTCCGAAGTCTCCGCTCGTGCCACTCGGGCAACTACCGATGAGCTGCTGCAGCTGCCGCGTGTCCGAACCGAGTTTGGCCGTCGTTCTTTTGTATTTCGCGCATCCAATGCATGGAACAGGCTACCCGCAGAGGTGCGTGCGTCAGCCGCCAAGAGCAGCGGTGCCTTTAAACCTGCCCTGACCTATCACCTGTCAAGCAGGTAAATGTTAACTTGTGTCGAAATGTGTCGTGTCGTAA
>JAXIVJ010006055.1:0-27500 GCA_036785665.1 Chirona hameri | reverse complement strand
CCAGGTGCCGCCCTCATGCCAAGTGCCGCCCTCAGGCCCAACAGGGCGCCTCTGGCCCGCGTGGTAGGGCGCCTGGAATGCCGGCAGGCGCCCTTCCTTCTACAGGGGCGACTAAAGGGTTCGAGTCGCTTCGGTAGTGGCAGCCCTGGTTCGAGTCGCTTCGGCGCTCGCTATTTGCTCCTGACTGGGGTGGCCTGCGGCCGGTGGCAGCGATCGCACTCAAGGTCAGGTGACGTCAGTGAGCGGGACGGATCGTGTCCAGGTATGTCGGGCACGTAAAACTTTCGTCTCTAAATTCTGCCGGCCAACAGGAATTGCGCGATCGGGTGGTGAGGTCAGGACCTGCGCAACAAGCTCTGCTTAGCGCGGGGCCTGACCTCGGAAATCCATCCATACAAAAACATTCAGACTAAATTTATAAAAAAGAGAAGAAAAAAAGAGAGCGGCCTGGAGTGGCCTAGGTGCCGTCCCCAAATGAGGTGCCGCCCGCAGGTTAGGTGCCGCCGGCCGCCCTCAGACCATACCAGGTGATATCCTCAAATCAGGTGCCTCCCTCAGACAAGGTGCCGCCCTTAGACCATGTGCTGTCCTCTGGCCAGGTGCCGCCCTCAGACAAGGTGCCACCCTCAGGTCAGGTGCCGCTGGATGAATTTTTGGAGGCTAGAGAGAACAGGAGCAGGGTGAATTTCGGCAGACCTCATGTGTGGAGACAGGGCTGATTTGGACAAGCATGTGTGCGGGGCAGGGCGGAGTTCCGCATGCCTGGGACTTCGGCAGACGGGAGAATAGGGCAGGGTTGATTTTGTGAAGCCGGGGAACGGGGTGGGTGGATTTCGGCTGGCCCGAGTGCAAAATTGTCTGTTTGCCATCCACTTCTTTAACTGAGGTGTTGCGCTTTATCGCGAGCATTCCTCAGTTTTGCTCTATCCCATTCATGAATGGAAAAGACATGAATGCCTCTTTATTGCCATAATTTGTATTTTCGTGTCTTTTAATTTCATGTTTTTGTTTTGTTTTATTTGTTCACAAATCCTGGTCAATTCCACGAATTCCACGGTTGAAAAATATTCGAGAATATCATCAAGTGGAAAGAACAGTAAATTTAAGTTATGGATTTATTATATAATTTCTTTTCATTAACTTCTTAGTTATTTTGCTATTTTATCATTTACGCCCCACCCCGCTCAACAACACCTTTCGCTGACGGCACTGGCGGATCCAGGGGAGGGGGGGGGGGGCATCAGAGGCAAATGCCCCTCCTCACAGAAATCTTGTTGAGGGCACTCAATACAAGTATGCGTTCCCTGCACTGAACGTGAGAAATAATGATCTTAGGAGAAATCTTTATGAAAAAGGAAGTTTTTCTCGAGTGATTGAATTTGAAGTTTTTATCTATCCTTTTCCGATGATAGACAACACAGCGCACCTGATGCAATTCAAGCAGCCCCGGTGACACTTAACCTGCGCCCCGCTGGGGAGGGGCAGAATCTGCACCCCCTCCCGGATTTTCTCAATAACTTGAAAACCATGATAGATATGAAAGTGAAACTTTCAGTACCGTATGCTGCATCAATTCTACGTCTTCTATCAAATTTAAATGACATTGATACAGTGTTTTGGGAGATAATGACGTTTTAATGACGTCAAGTCATGACATTTGTGGTGGAAAACGACAAATGTTTGCAAAAATAGTAAAAAATGGAGTTTTGAAGCAAATTGCAAATACAAACCGTTAAAAAGGAAATGGCACTCTCTTTTAAATGGCAATCTCGTTTTTTGCAAAAAAATGGGTTTTTGACCCCAAAAATACAAACTTTTGTTTCGGAAAAAATCCACAAAATAATTTGTTTGTGAATTTGAAAAGTGAATTTAAGTTCGAACACCAAAATAAGATGACCGGCCCAAATCCGCGGAGAAAAAAAGTGGGGGTACTTTTTTGCCACACAAAGAGGCGCCCTCATGTGGGTTTTTTAAAACTAAAACTGAAGTATTCAAATGAGGTCCACAATGACGTTGGCTTTTCACTCATTCACGTTAAATAGGTAAAACAATGGGGAAATTGGATCACATATACACTAAACGCACACGCATGCATATACATTCACTGATTCGCATCCATACCTACATAGCCTAAAGCGACTTGGCAAATCGCTTTACATCGGCCCGAAAAGATGGTATGCCAGGCTCAACGTGCATGTCGTTCTTCAGTGACACACCGCGATAACAAAGGCGCCGTCTCCCTGCCTCCACACGAATAGACGGGAGGGTGAACATGTCGGCTCGCCTGGTGTTGTGGTTGTGCCGCTGGCGGGTTCGCGGTCCGATTGTCTGTAGGAGGCTCTCCGGCTGGCCTGACACGATTGTCCTCTCAACTGCGCACACTGTATGGTAAGCCACCAGCTGTTTGGCCGTGCGCCACCCAAGCTGTGATATGGCCCCGGACACATGGTCACTGCGCCTCTTCCCTGTCACAACACGTGCGCAGAAGTTGACAGTCTTCTGTACACGGTGCAGCTGCCTCTCGGTACAGGACCCATACACCGACATACAGTAGCGCACAATGGATAAGACAAGCACCTCCATGAGGCCCTTCAACGCAGATTTGGGTATGACGTGGCGTGCGTGACTCAAGGCCATGAATATGCCAATAAATGTGTGTACAATTTTGTTTGGCGCCCTCTTGAGGGTTTGGTCCCCTCCTCGACGGCTTTCTAAATACGCTACTGCCGGCTACCAAACTTAAAGGAAATAGTTCACCTTCAACATTAGTTTTAAACTGAGATAGCTGTTTTGTAGCCCATGTTAGGAAACCCCCATCTGCAAGTTTCCTTGACGGAAAAAGACTCTCCAGCCGAAGATATTTGACTTTTTGGCGAAGGAATTCGGCGCATATATGATATACCGTACCGTCTGAAAGTGCCAGCACTGCCATGGAGCATGCGCAGACCAATAACGCACACCATAACATTAATGATTTACGACCTTCTGTCCTGAATTGGCGCGATGTAGGACAATTTTTGAAGAAAAAAAACTATTAAAAAATATAATAAAATCGTGTTCTGAAAAGATTCCGAAGGTGAACTATTTCCTTTAAGCGTTTTTCTATCGCCAAAATTCAAAAATAGTCGACCCGGCAACGCAATACGTTGTGCTAAAAGCTGGAGCTCTCGGACAGTTTAAGTCCAGCATCATCCATGGTTTCCAATGTTTCGAAGCATTTTTTGCTTCAAATATGTTGGTTTTAAAAGGAAGATTCAAATGGATAGAGGCTCTAGCATTTTCTAGATTGCATCCAATAGTGCCATCTGGCGGGCGGCGCTGGAACATACTCCATTTTTTGGGAGGCGCGGCATAAAAAAGGTGCACGGCTGAAATGGCACTAAATGGTCGAAACTGAGAAAACTAAAAGTGACATTTCCTTAGAATCCGTAATGGAACCGGGTCAGCAAGAGAGCCAATTTGTTTTCTGAAATCACCTAAAAAAGCACTAGTGGGGGGGGGGGGGGGGGGGGCGGCTGAAATGACGAAAACAAATATACCCCCATTCAGTGTCCCAAAATTCCATTTTTGCTTGGGTGTCAGAGTGGAAAATTTGAGCAAAAAAACAACATCATGAGAGTGGAAAATTATATAGAAAATGGTACATTATTAATTTGTTTTGAAGATGAAAAGCAGTAGTTTTCGTTGAAATCATGTACTTTTAGTCAATATTTAGGTCAGAACCAATATCACAATTAATAATTTTGGAGTGGAAATTTCACTCCTAAAATGGGGAGTGAGAGTGGAAAATTATTCACATTTGGGTCATTTCCCACCCAAATTGACAAATTTTGGGACTCTGTCCCATAGGCGTAGGAACAGGGGGCAGGGGGGGGAGCCGCCCCCCTCCCAACATTTTTGATTTTAACATTACGCCTATGGGCGTTGCATGGAAAGAAACGACTTCAGAATGCCTCTGGCCACCCTAACTTGGACATAGTTCCTACGCCCCTGCACTGCCCCCAGTTGTATTCTTGTCGTTACGCACCGGACGCGGACATTTGATCGTCGGGCGACGCTAACGCCACGCTACGGACGCCATGAGAACTAAACCGTTTAAAGGAAATAGTTCACCTTGGAAATTTTTTACCCAACACGACTTGATTATATTTTTGAATACAATTCTTTTTATATTGTCAAAAATGGCCTTATATCGCGCCAATTCAGGACAGAAGGCCGTAATTTTGTATTGTTTATCAAAACTATATGCATACACTCTGAGTCAGAGTCCTGACGTCACGCCAATGTAAAAAATGGTTCAGCCAATCAGATTCGAAAGTAGTCGCGTAAAGATAGACTCGCATTGGAGATGTGCCAACCGGCGGCCGGCGATTCGTTTGCTAGCACCAGCTGCAAGCCGATTGGCTGATGGTATAGCCTCTGCCCGGGCTAGAACCAGTACAACATTCTTTCGCCAGCACCGCATTCCTTCGCCAAAAACTCAAATATATTCGGCTGGAGAGTCTTTTCAGTCAAGAAAACTTGCAGATAGGGGTTTCCCAACACGGGCTACAAAACTGCTATCTCAGTTTAAAACTAATGTTGAAGGTGAACTATTTCCTTTAAATGACCTTCGCGCCCGCTCGGTAATAATTGTATAGTTACATATGTACCGAACTGTAACAAACAACTGGTAACAGTGCAAATGGTTTGAAAGAAGCAAGGGGCAGAACGAGTTTTCCGCGGACAGGGGGGGGGGGGGGGTTCGGGACGGATAAATGGTCCCTGTGGATCTGGAGGAGCCATGGTGGGTGGGGGGGGGGGGGCTTAGGGAGATGGTCCTGGCCTGGTCCCCACTATTAGCTCTTCAGCCCAGCAAGTTGGGCACCGCTGGAGCAAATTCTGGGTGCCGATGTCCGCGTCGTTGCGTTCGCGTCGCCTTTTTCGGAACTCGGCAGACTAGCTAAACATGTAGCCCGCTTGAAAGTTAATATTTTATGAAGGGAGTGGGCCCTGGTGGAATTAATTTTCCCATTTTCCAAATTTGTATAAGCAATTGCGAAACTTGTGCCATGCCGCGAGGCGGCGCGAAATGTCCATTTGTTTACTGTGGATAGCTGGATTTTGACTGCTGCCAAGGCAATTTTTACGATAAATTGTTAACTTTCCCCGCAAAAAGAGGGGTCAACCACCCCACCTTCTGAGAGTGGGGGGAGGGGAAGTCCGGTCCCCGCCCCCTCCCCTCCGTCGGCGACGCCCCTGCATGTTACGGAGATGACATTTCCCTCGTTTTCCTTTCGGAGCAGCGGTGTATCGAAGGAAAAACGAAGGAAGTTTCATCCGTAATTAACTGAGCCCATTTCGACGTCGCAGGGGTGTAGGATTCTATTCAGTTGAAGGGGCTTGACCCGCTTCAGCCCCTCCCCCCCCCTCCAACTTGGCTTCAGCTACGCCCCTGCCACGTCGTATTTTTCATATTTCAATCTTTATTTTAATATGAATTACATGATAACTGGAATCAGCTTCCGCCAGAAAAAGTGTGTCGGGTGGGAGGGGGTCGGGCGCCATACAAAGTGTGTGTGTGTGGGGGGGGGGTCGACCCCCCGGTTTTCAAAAGTGTGTGTGTGGGGGGGGGGGGGGGGCACGACCCCCCCCCCCCCCCCCCCCCCCCCCCCTCCCCGTTAGCGACGCCCCTGCCCGCAGCCAACGATGCGGCTACAATGGGCCGACAGAGACGAAATGAGCGTTGAACTATGGGCCTACTCGTATGTCCCACCGGCCATTCAGCAGCTCTGCATGTGTGTGACTTATTTGATGGTCATAATCTAACTTCAGATGTTAGGCCAGGCAGTTGGTCGGTTGTTGGTAAACATCGCCTTGAGGTATAACTAGCGTGACCTGTACTGACCAGCGTGACCTGTACTGACCAGCGTGACCTGTACTGACCAGCGTGACCTGTACTGACCAGCGTGACCTGTACTGACCAGCGTGACCTGTACTGACCAGCGTGACCTGTACTGACCAGCGTGACCTGTACTGACCAGCGTGACCTGTACTGACCAGCGTGACCTGTACTGACCAGCGTGACCTGTACTGACCAGCGTGACCTGTACTGACCAGCGTGACCTGTACTGACCAGCGTGACCTGTACTGACCAGCGAGACCTGTACTGACCAGCGTGACCTGTACTGACCAGCGTGACCTGTACTGACCAGCGTGACCTGTACTGACCAGCGTGACCTGTACTGACCAGCGTGACCTGTACTGACCAGCGTGACCTGTACTGACCAGCGTGACCTGTACTGACCAGCGTGACCTGTACTGACCAGCGTGACCTGTACTGACCAGCGTGACCTGTACTGACCAGCGTGACCTGTACTGACCAGCGTGACCTGTACTGACCAGCGTGACCTGTACTGACCAGCGTGACCTGTACTGACCAGCGTGACCTGTACTGACCAGCGTGACCTGTACTGACCAGCGTGACCTGTACTGACCAGCGAGACCTGTACTGACCAGCGTGACCTGTACTGACCAGCGTGACCTGTACTGACCAGCGTGACCTGTACTGACCAGCGTGACCTGTACTGACCAGCGTGACCTGTACTGACCAGCGAGACCTGTACTGACCAGCGTGACCTGTACTGACCAGCGTGACCTGTACTGACCAGCGTGACCTGTACTGACCAGCGTGACCTGTACTGACCAGCGAGACCTGTACTGACCAGCGTGACCTGTACTGACCAGCGTGACCTGTACTGACCAGCGTGACCTGTACTGACCAGCGTGACCTGTACTGACCAGCGTGACCTGTACTGACCAGCGTGACCTGTACTGACCAGCGTGACCTGTACTGACCAGCGTGACCTGTACTGACCAGCGTGACCTGTACTGACCAGCGTGACCTGTACTGACCAGCGTGACCTGTACTGACCAGCGTGACCTGTACTGACCAGCGTGACCCTGTACTGACCAGCGTGACCTGTACTGACCAGCGTGACCTGTACTGACCAGCGTGACCTGTACTGACCAGCGTGACCTGTACTGACCAGCGTGACCTGTACTGACCAGCGTGACCTGTACTGACCAGCGTGACCTGTACTGACCAGCGTGACCTGTACTGACCAGCGTGACCTGTACTGACCAGCGTGACCTGTACGTTTTTGTACATTCAATGGCCATACAAATCACCTAAATACGTCGGCTGATCATTTGCGAGATCATTGTGCGAGGAGCTGTGAGGTGAGAGGTTTGGTGGCTGGCCCTGGAGACAGCCACTATCGGGGTCCGCTGGCACATGGCCTGACCTCGGCGCCGCGTTGCCATGACAACGGTCGGCGTCGTCGTTCCCCAGCAACGCGGCGGGACCCGGCCCAGCCGAAATGACCAGCTGTGAGGCGGCCCTTGCAGGCAGCGGGGGCGGGACGCAGCGGAGGCGGTGGATACAGTGCATACCGTGGATACAGGGACTCAGTGGACGAGGTGGATACGGTCCGACAGTGGAAACAGTAGACAGTAGACACAGTGACGCAGTGCCAGTGACACGGGGGAGACGGTCGACATAGTGGATACAGTGGACCCGGTGAACAGATGATACAGTGGATCCAGCGGATGCAACGGATACAGCGGACATAATGATACAGTGAAAGACGGTAGGTCGGGAGGCAAAGTGAATGCAAAGGATACAGTGGACCTTACGAACACAGTGGATCAAACAGAGCCGATAAATGCAAAAGACGTAGCGATTGCACCGGGCGTAGTCAATGCGACGAATACGGCAAACAGTGAATGCAGTGGATACAGTGAGCTCAGCGAACATCGTAGATACAGTGGATACAGTGAAACCAGTGTCAGTGGGCACACTACAGTCTACAGACAGGCCGGACGCAGTGCTGTGACTCCGTAAGATAAGATCCAGCGGACGGCGCAGTCTGATCATACCGACAACATACCGGTAAGGCGCTGTCAGAGCAGTGCTAACT
This sequence comes from Chirona hameri, assembly GCA_036785665.1. NCBI lineage: Eukaryota > Metazoa > Arthropoda > Thecostraca > Balanomorpha > Balanidae > Chirona > Chirona hameri. The sequence continues at coordinate 19,539 of JAXIVJ010006055.1, read as the reverse complement.
AGTCGCTTAGCTGGCCATTCACCAGCTGTTCCAGCCTCCAGAGCCTCCAGAGCTGTTCCAGCCTCCAGAGCCTCCAGAGCTGTTCCAGCCTCCAGAGCCTCCAGAGCTGTTCCAGCCTCCTTCCACCAGCCTCCAGAGCTGTTCCAGCCTCCTTCCACCAGCCTCCAGAGCTGTTCCAGCCTCCTTCCACCAGCCTCCAGAGCTGTTCCAGCCTCCTTCCACCAGCCTCCAGAGCTGTTCCAGCCTCCTTCCACCAGCCTCCAGAGCTGTTCCAGCCTCCTTCCACCAGCCTCCAGAGCTGTTCCAGCCTCCTTCCACCAGCCTCCAGAGCTGTTCCAGCCTCCTTCCACCAGCCTCCAGAGCTGTTCCAGCCTCCTTCCACCAGCCTCCAGAGCTGTTCCAGCCTCCTTCCACCAGCCTCCAGAGCTGTTCCAGCCTCCTTCCACCAGCCTCCAGAGCTGTTCCAGCCTCCAGAGCCTCCAGAGCTGTTCCAGCCTCCAGAGCCTCCAGAGCTGTTCCAGCCTCCTTCCACCAGCCTCCAGAGCTGTTCCAGCCTCCTTCCACCAGCCTCCAGAGCTGTTCCAGCCTCCTTCCACCAGCCTCCAGAGCTGTTCCAGCCTCCTTCCACCAGCCTCCAGAGCTGTTCCAGCCTCCTTCCACCAGCCTCCAGAGCTGTTCCAGCCTCCTTCCACTAGCCTCCAGAGCTGTTCCAGCCTCCTTCCACCAGCCTCCAGAGCTGTTCCAGCCTCCTTCCACCAGCCTCCAGAGCTGTTCCAGCCTCCTTCCACCAGCCTCCAGAGCTGTTCCAGCCTCCAGAGCCTCCAGAGCTGTTCCAGCCTCCAGAGCCTCCAGAGCTGTTCCAGCCTCCTTCCACCAGCCTCCAGAGCTGTTCCAGCCTCCTTCCACCAGCCTCCAGAGCTGTTCCAGCCTCCTTCCACCAGCCTCCAGAGCTGTTCCAGCCTCCTTCCACCAGCCTCCAGAGCTGTTCCAGCCTCCTTCCACCAGCCTCCAGAGGCGAAGAAGTTTTCATTGAATTTAACACGCGCCGTGCGTTTGGGCTCCCCTAAGGGTTTTCGAGAATAGCAAAAAATGCCCGCTTTCGAACAAAGATGTTTGGTCATCAATTATCCAGATGATGTAATTTTTACGTCGAGTCATCTCGGGTCAGGTCACCAGGACAGCAGTGATCCCATCTCCAATGAAGTTTGGGGTCGTGCCACCGCCAGAGTATTTGACCGGGCGGTTTGAAACAAGCATGATTTAATCAGATTATAGGTATCTACGATTCTGCTATCTTGGATTATTCCTATCGGCGCGGTGACCTAAGGTCAGGTCAGGTCAGACCGGGTACAATTTTTGTTCAATGATCCCTAAGAGATCAGCCCAGGTCGTCTGATGTCATCAGCACTTCCTTGTCAATAACTCTTGGTATAATTAAGATAGAGATATAGACAGAAACAACCGTGTTAATCTAGTCGAAATACTTTCGAAATTGTGCAAAATGATCTAGGTCTGGGTTAACACATGACATTGAATGACTTTGACCCGAGGTCACATTTTGAATTTGATCCAGTCCGGCCATAATGGATATGAATTGTTGATATGGTGTGAATATTTATATGAATAGGATATGAATATTTGAAGCGCCTTGACGAGACGAGACGAACATGATGACGTTAAACTCATTCGCCTAGCATTGCTAGATAAAGGGTTTTAAAGATGTCTTGACAAAAAGCAGCCGGCGTGACCTTTGGTGACCTCTTGGAGCCTATTATTATTGACCTGTTGATCTGAGCCAAGAATGACTGAAATATTGTTTCCATGAATTTTGACGAGCTATCTGACGGTATTCTAACCCACCATTAACTGGGGTCCTCAGCCGAACGCCATTAACTGGGGGGGGGGGGGGGTAATATCGCCCCCTGGTTATATCCCGAACCAATGATCGCAGCGAGACGCACAAGGCGGCATTCGAAATCTCTCAATGAGACGCATCTGAAGCATACTCGAAATTGTCAAATTGAGATCACATGGCATGCCACGGCCAGCCTTCGATTGCGACCATTATCACCCAAAGCGCTCTCAAAGGTATAATACACATCTCGCATGAGCTAAAGTGAGATTGTTGGCAAAGGTCAAGGTCAAAGTCAGGTCATAAAAGGTCACTATGCGCAAAAGATCTACGAAATTTATGCGACACATGTTCTATGGATTATTTTACACGTATAACTGGATAGTTATTGCCATTTTACCACCTGACCTCATTTAAATGAAGTTAATGTCAACCTCAGGTCAAGATCAGGTCACATAAGGTCAAAATTTGAAATTGATAAATATAAATAAAAAGGGCATGTTTCTGGACCAGTTTTGTCTCAGCAATGCAGTGGTGCCGTTTATTTGTTCGTAGCTAGTCATTAAAAACCGAAAAAAGTAATGAGTTACTCATACTTTAGGAGCCATAAGTCACAAATGGTGATATTGTTTTGAAATTTGGTTTGGGAATTGCCCATATGTGGTTCTCTAATATATAGGGGTGACTGTCCAATTTGTACCACGTTTAGCTAAATCGTTATTACTAAGCCAATAAGGCGAAGAGATGTTTTAACTTTTCTAACTTGTAGGTAGTTTTATTGGTTTCGAAAATTAACCCACCCCGCATTCCTGAACTCAATTGTATATTTCATATCCACATTTTATTAAACCCTTGCAAGTGGCGCAATAAGGGCAATCATGCCTTAATTGCGCCATGCCCTTGCCCTATGTGTGCGCTATGTATGGTCCCTGCGGTTCGGCGGGCAACTGCAGGCTCTAAGCCCCGCCCCCTTGATCACATCCAGGCGTCTTATGAACACCGAATGCCGCGATGCGCCACTTTCGTGGCATTTCATCCTACGGTCGCTCCGTACCGACCGCCGCAACCGCAGCCGACCGCAGCCGACCGCAGCCGACCGCAGCCGTGTGACGTCATACCGTTCGACCCATCCCCACTTTCCGTTATCCCCTGCTTCCGACCGCTGCTGACCGCCGAACCGCAGCCAACAGAAGGGTACGAACAGCACTCAGGTATGGCAGGCCGTGTTCGAGCCCTGCTTCCGACCGCTGCCGACCGCCGAACCGCAGCCAACAGAAGGGTACGAACAGCACTCAGGTATGGCAGGACGTGTTCGAGCCCTGCTTCCGACCGCTGCTGACCGCCGAACCGCAGCCAACAGAAGGGTACGAACAGCACTCAGGTATGGCAGGCCGTGTTCGAGCCCTGCTTCCGACCGCTGCTGACCGCCGAACCGCAGCCAACAGAAGGGTACGAACAGCACTCAGGTATGGCAGGCCGTGTTCGAGCCCTGCTTCCGACCGCTGCTGACCGCCGAACCGCAGCCAACAGAAGGGTACGAACAGCACTCAGGTATGGCAGGACGTGTTCGAGCCCTGCTTCCGACCGCTGCTGACCGCCGAACCGCAGCCAACAGAAGGGTACGAACAGCACTCAGGTATGGCAGGACGTGTTCGAGCCCTGCTTCCGACCGCTGCTGACCGCCGAACCGCAGCCAACAGAAGGGTACGAACAGCACTCAGGTATGGCAGGTCGTGTTCGAGCCCTGCTTCCGACCGCTGCTGACCGCCGAACCGCAGCCAACAGAAGGGTACGAACAGCACTCAGGTATGGCAGGTCGTGTTCGAGCCCTGCTTCCGACCGCTGCTGACCGCCGAACCGCAGCCAACAGAAGGGTACGAACAGCACTCAGGTATGGCAGGACGTGTTCGAGCCCTGCTTCCGACCGCTGCTGACCGCCGAACCGCAGCCAACAGAAGGGTACGAACAGCACTCAGGTATGGCAGGACGTGTTCGAGCCCTGCTTCCGACCGCTGCTGACCGCCGAACCGCAGCCAACAGAAGGGTACGAACAGCACTCAGGTATGGCAGGACGTGTTCGAGCCCTGCTTCCGACCGCTGCTGACCGCCGAACCGCAGCCAACAGAAGGGTACGAACAGCACTCAGGTATGGCAGGACGTGTTCGAGCCCTGCTTCCGACCGCTGCTGACCGCCGAACCGCAGCCAACAGAAGGGTACGAACAGCACTCAGGTATGGCAGGCCGTGTTCGAGCCCTGCTTCCGACCGCTGCTGACCGCCGAACCGCAGCCAACAGAAGGGTACGAACAGCACTCAGGTATGGCAGGCCGTGTTCGAGCCCTGCTTCCGACCGCTGCTGACCGCCGAACCGCAGCCAACAGAAGGGTGCGAACAGCACTCAGGTATGGCAGGACGTGTTCGAGCTCTGCTTCCGACCGCTGCTGACCGCCGAACCGCAGCCAACAGAAGGGTACGAACAGCACTCAGGTATGGCAGGACGTGTTCGAGCCCTGCTTCCGACCGCTGCTGACCGCCGAACCGCAGCCAACAGAAGGGTGCGAACAGCACTCAGGTATGGCAGGACGTGTTCGAGCCCTGCTTCCGACCGCTGCTGACCGCCGAACCGCAGCCAACAGAAGGGTGCGAACAGCACTCAGGTATGGCAGGACGTGTTCGAGCCCTGCTTCCGACCGCTGCTGACCGCCGAACCGCAGCCAACAGAAGGGTACGAACAGCACTCAGGTATGGCAGGACGTGTTCGAGCCCTGCTTCCGACCGCTGCTGACCGCCGAACCGCAGCCAACAGAAGGGTACGAACAGCACTCAGGTATGGCAGGACGTGTTCGAGCCCTGCTTCCGACCGCTGCTGACCGCCGAACCGCAGCCAACAGAAGGGTACGAACAGCACTCAGGTATGGCAGGACGTGTTCGAGCTCTGCTTCCGACCGCTGCTGACCGCCGAACCGCAGCCAACAGAAGGGTACGAACAGCACTCAGGTATGGCAGGACGTGTTCGAGCCCTGCTTCCGACCGCTGCTGACCGCCGAACCGCAGCCAACAGAAGGGTGCGAACAGCACTCAGGTATGGCAGGCCGTGTTCGAGCCCTGCTTCCGACCGCTGCTGACCGCCGAACCGCAGCCAACAGAAGGGTACGAACAGCACTCAGGTATGGCAGGTCGTGTTCGAGCCCTGCTTCCGACCGCTGCTGACCGCCGAACCGCAGCCAACAGAAGGGTACGAACAGCACTCAGGTATGGCAGGTCGTGTTCGAGCCCTGCTTCCGACCGCTGCTGACCGCCGAACCGCAGCCAACAGAAGGGTGCGAACAGCACTCAGGTATGGCAGGCCGTGTTCGAGCCCTGCTTCCGACCGCTGCTGACCGCCGAACCGCAGCCAACAGAAGGGTGCGAACAGCACTCAGGTATGGCAGGCCGTGTTCGAGCCCTGCTTCCGACCGCTGCTGACCGCCGAACCGCAGCCAACAGAAGGGTGCGAACAGCACTCAGGCCGTGTTCGAGTCGCTTCAGCGCTCGCTATTTGCCTCTGACTGGTATGTCCTGCGGCCGCGTTCAATGTTAGGTAACGTCAAAGGGCGGGCGGTCATATTGTCCAGATATGATTGGGTATGTACCAATTTTGCTGATAAATTATGCCGGCACGATCAGATGGTAGAGGCAAGGATCCGCGCAACAAGCTCTGCTTATCGCCGGACCTGACCTCCGAAATCCATTCATTAAACAAAAATCGGACTTGATTTATTTTGTTAAAAATCTGTGGTTTTGGTGTACCCCGATGTAACCCACTGGATACGGCTCATGTCCTCGATTCTTCTCTAAAATATATTGGACGTAAGCTGTCTCAAAATGACTAATATGTCCACAATACCACAATTCCGGGCAGTTGTGAAAATATTGGACGTAAGCTGTCTCAAAATGACTAATATGTGCACAATACCACAATTCCGCAGGGCCCCGCACATCTCAAGGATGCTCATTGCTCAGCATCATAATACTTTCATGAGTGGTGTAATGCTCAGTAATCAATTTATTATAACATGCAACACGCTCAAACGTGCATTTTCTAGTGTCTATTGAAGTGCTTTCAAAGATGCAAGACACCACTCCACAGTAATTAATTTTGATTTCCCCTGCAGTATTAAAAGCCTAAGCTCATTAACAAGAACACCAGGGGCCATTCCACGTTTTCAAGTGTACCAATTAACAACCTAAATCGAGGGTTATTTTAAGTTGATGTGCCAAGCCCCTTCCCTGTCTTTCAACGTTAATATCTCGAAATGGGAAAGGACGTAATTATTTTTGGAGCCACCGCCACTTAACTCGGTCATTCGCCTTAGCCGTTCGTGAAGAGACCATTCGCCTCCGCAGCGTGACCAGATACTATGCTTCACCTACAGTGGTGTTGACACTTTAATCTACCTCGAAGGTTCATAAATTCTTAGGCGACAGCGGAAGAAGGTCGAAGACAGCGTGAACGATACAATCGAGGACATAACAACATAATTGAGTCATTTTGTCAAAGGCAGCTTGAGACGCTACAAAATGGCATACCTATGCAGTTTCTAATTCTGAGAATATGCTTTACGTTAGTAGTACCATTTTTTTAATTTTCTTGCATGCCGCTCACGGCACATATTCATGCGTTATATAATCTACTGTGCATATGATAGCATATGATAAAATACATTTTTTCAGCGGTGATCTTGAAATCATATGTAACATATATACTGTTTTCGCTTTTTTTCCTGCATAGAATGCGCAAGCCCTGTTCGATTAATTCATCAGGCGATCCTAATTTAGTGCTGACCAACGATTGAGCTGACCATTCAGCATCGATATTTTAGTCAATATTTAAACTTATCCCGACAGCGAAGGCAGGTCCTATTTAATCGATAGAACAGCAGCACGAACTGACGCTCCCAGCAGTATTTAATCAATACGTCCGACATATTAAGGTCACCCTGCTTTCTACCTGCTGCTGCTGAAGAAAACCTACCGCACTAGGTGCACAGAATGCTCAGGGATGACGGAGATAGGACTATGCGGGCTGGTCTCGTGGGGACATATGTACTGAGCTGTGTTGTTATATGAATCTGCCGGCGCAGCAGTACTTGTTGACACAATTCACGTTCATTAGAGGACATTAAGTGTATAATTAAGCTGGGCAGGACATAATGTGATGGTTGAATTGTCACGATAACGAAACCTTTCAACAGCTAAGTAGTTTTCCTGTAAAATAGCTGTCGCCATCGCAAACTTTGTCATGCTGTAACGTTACTGAAATGGATCCGGATAAAGGCGCTAATGCGCTATATGTATATCGTACATTGCTTCTCATCGGATGTATTGCTTACCACATACTATCTGGCTGATCATTTATAAATAATTAATATATTTCTCATGTTCAGCTGGGTAATCTGCAACTAAATGTTTTCCCTTTTTACTTCAAGATAATGACTTAAAATATTGTGTTCATAATGTTCTGTTAACACTGATCTGTAAGTATGTGAGGTGTAAACAAACAAAACCGAACTCCTCTCCCGCGCTATCCAAGTCACTACCTGACCGCGCGATTGTAGCCTCTCCGCCCCCCGTGTCACACCTCCATGTCACAGTGACCGTCCCTGGTCCCCCACATGTAAGTGACCGTCCCTGGTTCCCCTATCCCACAGTGACCGCCCTGGTTCCCCTACCCCACAGTGACCGTCCCTGGTTCCCCTATCCCACAGTGACCGCCCTGGTTCCCCCATCCCACAGTGACCGTCCCTGGTTCCCCCATCCAACAGTGACCGTCCCTGGTTCCCCCATCTCACAGTGACCGTCCCTGATTCCCCATCCCACAGTGACCGTCACTGGTGCCCCCATCCCACAGTGACCGTCCCTGGTTCCCCCATCCCACAGTGACCGTCAGGCAAGTAGCCAAGGGGAGGGGGGCGGACCCCCCCCCCCCCCCCCGGATCAGATATGAGCGGATCAGATAGCCCCCTGTACACGTCGAATGGGCCCATAGCCAGCACAGAGGGGCCCCTGGGCAGGTCGGAGAGGCCCCTGAGCATGTCGGCAGGGCGATAAAGCAGCCAGCAGTGCTGGCTGCTTTATCTAAGGGGCCGTCCGATTCGGAAGGGCCCCTTAGAAGGCTGGAGGGCCCCTGGGCAACCCAGAGGGCCCCTGGAAAGTGCAAAGGGCCACTGGGAAGTTAAAAGGACCCCTGTGCAGATCGGAGGGGACCCTGACCAGACCGAAAGGGCCACTGGGCGGGTAAGAAAGGCCTCTGAACATGCCGAATTGCCCCCTAGCCAGCACGGAGGGCCCACAGGGACGAAGGGCCCCTTGAGCATGTCGACAGGGCAACAAAGCAGCCAGCGCAGTCCGACCAGAAGAGTCGCTGGGCAGATCGGAGGGGCTCCTGGGCAAGTCAGAGGGGCGTCTTTAAGACGAGCAATGACCTGTTACCGAATGCCTCTTAATCGCTGACGAAGGGTGTTACAATATACCCGAAAGCTCCGATTTAAATATTTTCCTTGTGGAGTAAGTTCTCTTTGTATTTAATATATATCACCCACTCCACATTATGTCTTTTCGCTGATCCCAGACGAGTCCCTGACAGGTCGGAAGGGCGTTGAAAATGTCGGAGGAAAAAATACTATCTGCTTCAGGCTGTGCGAACGCTCCTTTTTCGCGATATTTGCTAAACCAACCGTCTAATTGCGAGGCGATTTTCAACAGTGTAAGTTTGAACTTTTGGACCATTTTTTGTCAATATTGTCTCTTAACAAAAAGTTTAAATTTACACCACTTCTCATTGACTCGTAATGTTAAAAATCGGGCCCAAATAACCCTAAACCTATGTGTAGAAGCGGTTTCTTGGGCCCGATTTTTAACATTACGAGTCAATGAGAAGTGGTGTAAATTTCAACTTTTTGTTAAGAGACAATATTGAGGAAAAAAATGGCCCAAAAGCTCAAACTTACACTGTTAAAAATCGCCTGGCAATTAGGCGGTTGGTTTATAAAATATCGCAAAAAAGGATCGCTCACACGGTTTGAAGCCGATAGTAGACGATCTGAAGGGACCCTGGACCTTTCAACAGTAAGAATACATTTTTCCAGGGAATATAACTTAAAATTTTCGCGCCGCTTAACTACAAATGATATTATATGCGGGTTTAAAAATCGTGCCGTTTCTCGGCGCATTTATGCGTCATGTTGCTACTTTCTTATATGATTGGGAAAAATAGTTCGCTTTAGCACTTTTTTACCGCACCTTTAAACGCACAATAACATTTTTAGAGGTCCACACCATACGCAATACGACGCATTGATGAGAATGCATATCCAGGGTATAAGACTCAAAAATTTCGCGACGCTCTGCGGCGCATTTTATTTCAGAGTTGCAGGTCTTGAGCCTAAACAAATATTCGAAGATGGTATAGCTGATTCCAGATTGGTGTCGCTGGTTCTAAAGTTGGTATGGCCCATACCATACCTGTCATACCGCATTCTCCATCATTGTAACGTGCCTTTTCAGTCGTTTTGTTTGACCCTTTCACCGCTTGGGAAGGGGCCCTTTCGACGCTCGAGAAGGGGCCCTTTCGAGCCCTCCCCTGGACGAGCTCCTGGCTAGGTACCTGGTGAAGGTCCGTGGTGCCCCGCTCGGCAGGGACCGTCGGCTGACGGACGGCCGGCGATGTGGGCCCCAGGATGGGCCAGCTGCAGACTCGCGGCGGCTCAGAGTGGAAGGACCCGGCGGCCGCCCTCGACCAGGTGATCTCACAGTCGCACGAGGAGGGGCAGTGTCTGCTCTACAAACTGGCCAACTATAAGAAAGGTACGCCGCCAATACATCCTGGTCAGTTGAGGTGAAATGCTAGAAATCAAACAGAAAAAATGAGAAAAATGAAGCAGGTGTTTTTTGTGTCCTGCTATGTGTTCTGTGTTGATGAACCGTGTTCATTGTTCTGTGTACCGTGCTCTGTCTTCTGTGTACCGTGTCCTGCGTGTTGTGTTGGTGTTCCGTGTTCATTGTTCTGTGTGCCGTGCTCTGTCTTCTGTGTACAGTGTCCTGCGTGTTGTGTTGGAGTTCCGTGTTCATTGTTCTGTGTGCCGTGCTCTGTCTTCTGTGTACAGTGTCCTGCGTGTTGTGTTGGTGTTCCGTGTTCATTGTTCTGTGTGCCGTGCTCTGTCTTCTGTGTACAGTGTCCTGCGTGTTGTGTTGGTGTTCCGTGTTCATTGTTCTGTGTGCCGTGCTCTGTCTTCTGTGTACAGTGTCCTGCGTGTTGTGTTGGTGTTCCGTGTTCAATGTGATGTATGCTCAGGAGGAGAGCTGATGAACGCCTACCAAATGGGCGGCGGCCGAGAGGTATTCTGTGTTCTGTGTTCTGTATTGTGTTCTGTGTAGTGTGTTCTGAGTTATGTGTTCTAAATTATGTGTTCTGGGTTCTGTATTCTGTGTTATGTGACAGGTGTTCTGTGTTCTGTATTCTGTGTTCTATGAGAGGTGTTCTGTGTTCTGTGTTCTGTATTCTGTGTTATATAAGAGGTGTTCTGTGTTCTGTGTTCTGTATTCTGTGTAGTGTGTTCTGCGTTATGTGTTCTGAATTGTGTTCTGGGTTCTGTATTCTGTGTTATGTGACAGGTGTTCTGTGTTCTGTGGATAAGTGTTCTGTGTTCTGTGTGTTCAGGAGGAGAGCTGATGGATGCCTATCGGCTGGGTGGCGGCCGGGAGGTGGAGAAGCTCATACTAGATCAGTTTTCTGTCTTCACGTATAACGAGGGCCGCGGCAAGGAAATCACACGCACCGAATACCTCAAGTGGAAGCTGCGTGGCAAAACGCGAGATGAGGTGGGCAAACACACAATGCCAGTGTGAGGACAGTGGTGTATCTAGGTTTTTAGTTTGGGGGGGCAAAATTCCAAAAAGTCTCACACAATTCTAAAAACTCATCGCATTTCGCTTGCTTATGCATTGATAGCTGATTTAAAGCAAGCTTTCCTTCGTAAAAGTTGCTTAGATTTGCTTCTATATCAGGAAATGTGTCAATTTTGCGCCGATTTCAGGCGGTTTGGGGGGGGGGGGGGCAATTGCCCATTTTTCCCAACCGTAGATCCGCCACTGTGTGAGGATGCTGTATGGTTCCAAAACATGCATGCCTTCTTTATGCATAGATTTAGCGCTGAATCGTCAATATAATAGGAACGAATAGTTCAATATTAATATTTATAAAATGGTATTACAAACATTTTTGCCAGTGCCACCAATGACCAGTTATCTTTGTCGGATATGGCAGTAATTAGGAAGTTGGATGTGAGCATACAATCTAGCAAAACGTCAACACATGTAACCCGACACATGTTGTCAGTAGTTCTGTTCCTTGTCACTTCAATAGCACACAATTAGCAGACTTCAAACTTCAGCGATGATAAACAATGGTTTGCTTTCGCTAGCCAGCGCCAGTATCGGTGTCAAGTCAGACACGTCAGCACAGCAATAGGTTTCCTAGTTTTGAAGCTTAATTGATGGCACAACACGCGGCCAATTCCAACAGGATGCGAGGTCAGGCCAAGTTGACCAAAGATTGGAGAATCAACCTCAAGTATTTTGAAGAATATACCAAAATATACTTCCATAAGTCGAAAAATATGCATGGGTATTTATAATTATTTCCTCTTGCGTGCCTATCTAAAATTCGCACTTCTCAGCATTACCTAAATGGTTGTCATTTATGTATTTTTTGTTCTTAACATTAAGAAATAATATAGAAATAAACATAATACATCCACTGGCTTTCAGTGGTGTTTTTGTTATGCCACTGGCGTTTAACCCTTCCAAAGATGAGAGTTTAAAACCCCTGTAAAGTTCGTGATCGGATAGTGATCAGCACACTTGCTAAACCATTTCAACCCTGTTTAAACGTACGTTACAATGATTCATGTTTTACAAATCAGTGTGTCATGGTGAGTTTATCTTCTTTACCTTCCCCTAAACAGTTTTACTGAAAACAGCTGTTTGGCACTGTTAGCCTAAAATGCATAATTATCCAACCTGACGAGCACACGTTACGCCTGGACTGCACTGTATTGCTGCCGAGTAATACTGCGCCGATGTCCTGAAAGCGATCCAACGCACGAGATATTAGACAATGTGTGTGTGCGTTTCCGTGTGTATGGCGTCAGGGGTAGCGGCGTGTATGGCGTCAGGGGTAGCGGCCCACTCAGGGCCGAGCGGGTCGGTATGAGATATTAGACAATGTGTGTGCGTTTCCGTGTGTATGGCGTCAGGGGTAGCGATCCACTCAGGGCCGAGCGGGTCGGTAGCGGCACGTAGTGTGGCCTCCCGGCTGCTGCAGCTGCGCGTGACCGAGGCAGTCTTTTGTGCGGCCATCTGGCCGTGTCGGTCCGTACCGCGGCGGTGGCGGGAGCGGGTCCGTACCGGGGCGGTGGCGGTGGCGGGGGCGGGTCCGTACCGCGGCGGTGGCGGGGGCGGGGGCGGGTCCGTACCGCGGCGGTGGCGGTGGCGGGGGGCGGGTCCGTACCGCGGCGGTGGCGGGGGCGGGTCCGTACCGCGGCGATGGCGGGGGCGGGTCCGTACCGCGGCGGTGGCGGGGGCGGGTCCGTACCGCGGCGATGGCGGGGGCGGGTCCGTACCGCGGCGGTGGCGGGGGCGGGGGCGGGTCCGTACCGCGGCGATGGCGGGGGGCGGGTCCGTACCGCGGCGGTGGCGGGGGGCGGGGGCGGGTCCGTACCGCGGCGGTGGCGGGGGCGGGTCCGTACCGCGGCGGTGGCGGGGGCGGGGGCGGGTCCGTACCGCGGCGATGGCGGGGGCGGGTCCGTACCGCGGCGGTGGCGGGGGCGGGGGCGGGTCCGTACCGCGGCGGTGGCGGGGGCGGGTCCGTACCGCGGCGGTGGCGGGGGCGGGGGCGGGTCCGTACCGCGGCGATGGCGGGGGCGGGTCCGTACCGCGGCGGTGGCGGGGGGCGGGGGCGGGTCCGTACCGCGGCGGTGGCGGGGGCGGGGGCGGGTCCGTACCGCGGCGGTGGCGGGGGCGGGTCCGTACCGCGGCGGTGGCGGGGGCGGGTCCGTACCGCGGCGGTGGCGGTGGCGGGGGCGGGTCCGTACCGCGGCGGTGGCGGGGGCGGGTCCGTACCGCGGCGGTGGCGGGGGCGGGGGCGGGTCCGTACCGCGGCGATGGCGGGGGCGGGTCCGTACCGCGGCGGTGGCGGGGGCGGGGGCGGGTCCGTACCGCGGCGATGGCGGGGGCGGGTCCGTACCGCGGCGGTGGCGGGGGCGGGGGCGGGTCCGTACCGCGACGATGGCGGGGGCGGGTCCGTACCGCGGCGGTGGCGGGGGCGGGTCCGTACCGCGGCGGTGGCGGGGGCGGGTCCGTACCGCGGCGGTGGCGGGGGCGGGGGCGGGTCCGTACCGCGGCGGTGGTGGGGGCGGGTCCGTACCGCGGCGGTGGCGGGGGCGGGGGCGGGTCCGTACCGCGGCGGTGGCGGGGGCGGGGGCGGGTCCGTACCGCGGCGGTGGCGGGGGCGGGTCCGTACCGCGGCGGTGGCGGGGGCGGGTCCGTACCGCGGCGGTGGCGGGGGCGGGGGCGGGTCCGTACCGCGGCGGTGGCGGGGGCGGGGGGCGGGTCCGTACCGCGGCGGTGGCGGGGGCGGGTCCGTACCGCGGCGGTGGCGGGGGCGGGTCCGTACCGCGGCGGTGGCGGGGGCGGGGGCGGGTCCGTACCGCGGTGGTGGCGGGGGCGGGGGCGGGTCCGTACCGCGGCGGTGGCGGGGGCGGGTCCGTACCGCGGCGGTGGCGGGGGCGGGTCCGTACCGCGGCGGTGGCGGGGGCGGGGGCGGGTCCGTACCGCGGCGGTGGCGGGGGCGGGGGCGGGTCCGTACCGCGGCGGGGGCGGGGGCGGGTCCGTACCGCGGCGGTGGTGGGGGCGGGGGCGGGTCCGTACCGCGGCGGTGGCGGGGGCGGGTCCGTACCGCGGCGGTGGCGGGGGCGGGTCCGTACCGCGGCGGTGGCGGGGGCGGGGGCGGGTCCGTACCGCGGCGGTGGCGGGGGCGGGGGCGGGTCCGTACCGCGGCGGTGGCGGGGGCGGGTCCGTACCGCGGCGGTGGCGGGGGCGGGTCCGTACCGCGGCGGTGGCGGGGGCGGGGGCGGGTCCGTACCGCGGCGGTGGCGGGGGCGGGGGCGGGTCCGTACCGCGGCGGTGGCGGGGGCGGGGGCGGGTCCGTACCGCGGCGGTGGCGGGGGCGGGCCCGTACCGCGGCGGTGGCGGGGGCGGGTCCGTACCGCGGCGGTGGCGGGGGCGGGGGCGGGTCCGTACCGCGGCGGTGGCGGGGGCGGGGGCGGGTCCGTACCGCGGCGATGGCGGGGGCGGGTCCGTACCGCGGCAGTGGCGGGGGCGGGAGGCGGGTCCGTACCGCGGCGGTGGCGGGGGCGGGGGCGGGTCCGTACCGCGGCGATGGCGGGGGCGGGTCCGTACCGCGGCGGTGACGGGGGCGGGGGCGGGTCCGTACCGCGGCGATGGCGGGGGCGGGTCCGTACCGCGGCGGTGGCGGGGGCGGGGGCGGGTCCGTACCGCGGCGGTGGCGGGGGGCGGGTCCGTACCGCGGCGGTGGCGGGGGCGGGTCCGTACCGCGGCGGTGGCGGGGGCGGGTCCGTACCGCGGCGATGGCGGGGGCGGGTCCGTACCGCGGCGGTGGCGGGGGCGGGTCCGTACCGCGGCGGTGGCGGGGGCGGGGGCGGGTCCGTACCGCGGCGGTGGCGGAGGCGGGTCCGTACCGCGGCGGTGGCGGGGGCGGGTCCGTACCGCGGCGGTGGCGGGGGCGGGGGCGGGTCCGTACCGCGGCGATGGCGGGGGCGGGTCCGTACCGCGGCGGTGGCGGGGGCGGGGACGGGTCCGTACCGCGGCGGTGGCGGGGGCGGGTCCGTACCGCGGCGGTGGCGGTGGCGGGGGCGGGTCCGTACCGCGGCGGTGGCGGGGGCGGGTCCGTACCGCGGCGGTGGCGGGGGCGGGTCCGTACCGCGGCGATGGCGGGGGCGGGTCCGTACCGCGGCGGTGGCGGGGGCGGGGGCGGGTCCGTACCGCGGCGGTGGCGGGGGCGGGTCCGTACCGCGGCGATGGCGGGGGCGGGTCCGTACCGCGGCCGGTGGCGGGGGCGGGGGCGGGTCCGTACCGCGGCGGTGGCGGGGGCGGGTCCGTACCGCGGCGATGGCGGGGGCGGGTCCGTACCGCGGCGGTGGCGGGGGCGGGGGCGGGTCCGTACCGCGGCGGTGGCGGGTGGCGGGTCCGTACCGCGGCGGTGGCGGGGGCGGGTCCGTACCGCGGCGGTGGCGGGGGCGGGTCCGTACCGCGGCGATGGCGGGGGCGGGTCCGTACCGCGGCGGTGGCGGGGGCGGGGGGCGGGTCCGTACCGCGGCGGTGGCGGGGGCGGGTCCGTACCGCGGCGATGGCGGGGGCGGGTCCGTACCGCGACGGTGGCGGGGGCGGGGGCGGGTCCGTACCGCGGCGGTGGCGGGGGCGGGTCCGTACCGCGGCGATGGCGGGGGCGGGTCCGTACCGCGGCGGTGGCGGGGGCGGGGGCGGATCCGTACCGCGGCGGTGGCGGGGGCGGGTCCGTACCGCGGCGGTGGCGGGGGGCGGGTCCGTACCGCGGCGGTGGCGGGGGGCGGGTCCGTACCGCGGCGGTGGCGGGGGCGGGTCCGTACCGCGGCGATGGCGGGGGCGGGTCCGTACCGCGGCGGTGGCGGGGGCGGGGGCGGGTCCGTACCGCGGCGGTGGCGGGGGGCGGGTCCGTACCGCGGCGATGGCGGGGGCGGGTCCGTACCGCGGCGGTGGCGGGGGCGGGGGCGGGTCCGTACCGCGGCGGTGGCGGGGGCGGGTCCGTACCGCGGCGATAGCGGGGGCGGGTCCGTACCGCGGCGGTGGCGGGGGCGGGGGCGGGGGCGGGTCCGTACCGCGGCGGTGGCGGGGGCGGGTCCGTACCGCGGCGGTGGCGGGGGCGGGGGCGGGTCCGTACCGCAGCGATGGCGGGGGCGGGTCCGTACCGCGGCGGTGGCGGGGGCGGGTCCGTACCGCGGCGATGGCGGGGGCGGGTCCGTACCGCGGCGGTGGCGGGGGCGGGGGCGGGTCAGCCAGCCAGCCAGCCAGCCAGCCAGGCAGGACGGCGGCCGCGGGTCGTATCCAATGTCCAATACACGCCTGTACTGATGATGGACAGTGGCCTCCACCAGAGCCCGTTGCTGTCTCTGCCTGGCCGCTGTTCTTCACTTCTTATTATTTAATTATGAATATGCAATGTTCGTTAAAGGGAGTGCGCCTACCCACATCACCTATTTGGGGTTATTGACACTGTTCTATAGAACATAATTTTCCGAATCGAACCATGCCTTTCATTTTTATAGATTCACACTAGTTGCTAAGATATTACAAAGACTCCAGGAACTGGCTGGAACAAACAAATTATCGGGTAGACTCCAGACACCAGAGGGCTTCCGATACTAAAAGCACTGCAACTATCAATTACACTGTTAGCATATTGTTAGCGCCAGCCAATAGCAATTCGACAAAACAGCTCGTGCGCGCTGATAGCAGCAGTTGCACAGTACCGTATGTCCCCCTGATCGCAACGCTGATGGCCATTGTTCGACCACGCAAGTCGTGGTTCGACGAGATATCAATTTAGAGCTACGAAACTTACACATAATAAAGTTCACAGTGGCAAGAACATGCTGTGCAAAACTTGTCCCTCTATCTTGCATGATGTGACCGTAATTTTATTGTCTTATTTGCGCCGTTTTACATAACATCACTATAGTGGCGATCGTTTAATAGATATCGAGGAAAAAAAAGCAAAAAACAATATAAGTGAAAATTCAACTAAAGGGGCCCCAGATATGAATTGCATCGTATTCAACAATCAAACCAATAGCTACTTACTATATGCATTTTTTTTTGACATTCCAAAACAGTAGGCACACTCCCATTAATGCGCAAAATACAAAATTTGCTTAATTTAGCTGACTTGGCTTGACTTGTTTACTTCACTAGAACCCCTGGGATCATACAACAGTTCGTGTGTGTTGATAATTGAAATATTGACTTACGACGAACAACACAATCCACCTTTACACCCCCTCCTTCCCCCAGTGTGCGTTGAACATGGAACCCGGCGAGAAGAGTCGGTTCGACCCGCTCAACTTCTGGCACGACCACGAGGCCTGCTGGCAGATGCAGTACCGTGGCAACCTGGGCGAGACGCTGCTGCACGTGCTCATCATCAGCAACACACGCATCCACACCCGTATCGCCAAAATCCTGCTCAAGTGCTTCCCCAAACTGGCTGTGGATGTAGTCGAAGGCCAGGAGTATCTAGGTGAGCGGGCTTGATGGGATGAAAAGGACGAATATAATTGATGATTTACTTGTCGTGACTTGGAAACATGCCTTTGATGTCACGATTCTATACAGAGGAAACGCCGCATTCCTATCAGCAAAGCATTAATTTGATCTTTGCGAACTAGAGTGTATATAAAAAGACTTACATCGTCATTCTTCAATGTTTTTTTTTACCCTGGTATGTCTTAACACGTTGTTTTTGTTTCAGGCGCCAGTGCTCTGCATTTAACAATAGCATATAGTAACAACGACCTTGCAACGCAGCTCATCGAATGTAATGCAAGAGTAGATCAAAGAGCGATAGGTAAGTTTCATCGAATGCAACACTGGCGAACTCTTTCTTTATGGTACGTTGACCATTTTAACTTATTTTGGCTATGCAACACATATAAACTAAAAGAAGTTCACAAGCCACAAGACACATCCATTTATTGCCCCTCTAAAACCGATTTCCGGATATATTTTTAACAAAACTATAGGGGCAATTACCTCAAGTAGAAGTGACTTAAATGCTTCATTTAATGCTTACACACTGATACATAATTTGATTAACTTTCCCATTCCCAGTTCCTTTGACGGAAGATTAACACGCGCAATGGAGGGGGGGATATCCGCCCACCCCTCCTGTTTGTGTGTGAATATCTCCTGATTTTACCGGTCAATGTGCATCAATTATGGTATACCTGCCTACAAATTAACGGCGCGTCGTCTAAAGCAACAACAAAT
Organism: Chirona hameri; assembly: GCA_036785665.1. Classification (NCBI taxonomy): domain Eukaryota; kingdom Metazoa; phylum Arthropoda; class Thecostraca; order Balanomorpha; family Balanidae; genus Chirona; species Chirona hameri. The sequence goes on along the minus strand of JAXIVJ010006055.1, from coordinate 1,548 downwards.
ACAAATATCCCTAATACTTTTTGAGTTATAGGCCATCAAAGTAAAACAAAACTTCAAAATGCCTCCAAGATGACCGCAATGAAATGTTGATTTTGAAGTTCTGGAGCCCCTTTAGTTAAATTTTCACTTATATTGTTTTTGCTTAGTTTTTGTTTCGATAGCTATACAACGATCGCCACTATAGTGATGTTATGTAAAACGGCGCACATAAGACAATACAACTACGGTCACATCATACATGATAGAGATACAAGTTTTGCACAGCATGTTCTTGTCACTGTGAACTTTATTATGTGCAAGTTTCGTAGCTCTAAATTGATCAATCTTCGTCGAAAAATGGCCATCAAGCGTTGTGAGTAGGGGGACAGACGGTAGGTACTGTTCGGCTGCTGCTATCAGCGCGCACGATCTGTTTTTCGAATTGCTATTGGCCGGTGCTAACGATATGCTAGCAGTGTAATTGATAGTTGCAGTGCTTTTAGTAGCGGCAACCCCCTGGAGTCTACCCGATAATTTGTTTGCTCCCAGCCAGTTCCTGGAGTCTTTGGAATATCTCAGCAACTAGTGTGAATCTGGAAAAATGAATGGCGTGGTTCTATTCAGAAAATTATGTTCCATAAAACCAGTGGCAATAACCCCAAATACTCGCCGTGAGTAGGCACACTCCCTTTAAGCCCATTTTGCACTCATGCACTCACTGCGTTCCATAACAATGTTAAGCCAAGGAGTGCATAACACGCATATTTAGCATATTAGCCTCATTGACTCTGAAGATATTAACCTAGGGTCATGACATTTTCACAAAACAGAGTTCCCACAGAAACTCCTTGCCATATAAATTTAGTTATTGTAGCCCTTATGGGGCTGAGATCTTATGGGGGAGCAAAGTCCGCCCCCCCCCCCCCCCCTCCAGTGCGTGTAATTATCAGATGCCTCCAGGGCACGTGTTAACGTAGATTATTCCTTTTTGCGTATTGGACACAATTGAAAAAGTTAGTTTTATATAATATATCCCGTGGTGGTCGCCTAAGTTGGCCTTCCCATATAATAGGTGTTCACGAGTGTCGAGGTTGTTGGCTGACACTCACTGGTGAATCCAAAACGGCCAGAAAAACTGGTTTGGGGGCCAATTCACAAACATTCGGACTTAATTCCAACACATCATCGAATTTTGTCAGATAGTGCATTAAGATATGCTTACAATTAACTTTCTAGAGTACAAATTGCATAGTGTCTTTACATTCAAGGGAAAGGGACATTTTTGGCTAATTTGAGTCGTTTTTGGGACATAGCCTAATAATGCCCACTTGAATCCGCACCTGGTGACACCAATTTGTGTCAAACACGATAGGGTACAACCCTCCATTTTCTGAAATTCGGCTTTCATCTAGGGGAATTTCTTCGAATCACCAGCTAATGCAATGCGATACATCATAAGCAATAATCATACATTGAAGTTGCTGTTGAAGCCCCCAAGCAGACAATTACCTGGCATCGTACATCATAGTCATCATGCATCATGCCTATAGACCAGTGGCGCACGCAGGA